>CAUYQV010104752.1:0-36744 GCA_963574575.1 Galagoides demidoff | reverse complement strand
GGCCAGCTAAACAATGACAACTGCAACCAAAAAAATAGCTGGGTGTTGTGGCAGGCACCTGTAGTCCCAGCTACTTGGGAGGTTGAGGAAAGAGAATTGCTTGAGCCCAAGAGTTTGAGGTTGCTATGAGCTGTGACTTCACAGCACTCTACCGAGGGTGACAGCTTTGACTCTGTCAAAAAAAAAAAACAACAAAACTGACACAAGAGGATCGCTTGAGCCCAACAGTTAGAGGTTGTTGTGAGCTATGACTCCACAGCACTCTACCCAGATGAACAGCCTGAGACTCTGTCTTGGAGGAGGAGTGAAGGTTAGGGAAGCCTCCTGAGGTTGGAGGTTGGAAGAAAGGAAAAAACGGCCAGGCATTGTGGCAGGAGCCTGTACTCCCAGCTACTTGGGAGGTTGAGGCAAGTGAATTGCTCGGGCTCAAGGGTCTGGAGCTGTTAAACCACAGCAGTCTACCAAGGGCGACAAAGTGAGACTCTGTCTCTTAAAAAAAAAAAAAAAAAGTAAATAAAGATAATATAATGATTCACAATATCCAACCCAAATGATCTATATTACAGTATTTCTAATAAAAATAATATATTGAGGTGTTATTAAAAACTCTTTAGAAACATACTTTAGAACATAAAAGTCTGAGAACAGAGAAGGGTTAATATACACTAAACAATACTAAACAAATTTTTTATTAAAGAAAAGTCAAACATAGAATTTAATAAGGGAATATGTTAATTTAATACTTACTAGTCCCTGCTAGACAAACAACTTGGCCTTCCTCTGATTCTTTGTGAGTTGTTTCAGAACTTCCCGAAGAACGTAAGCCATGGGAAATCAGAGAACTGTTATTTTCTGACCGAAATTTACAGTTTAAGCTACTGTTTTCACTTGCCTGTTGAAAAAATATCTTAGCTGTATTAATCTTTTAAAATGGTCTGGGTGAAGTGGCTAGGGCCTGTAATCCTAGCACTCTGGAAGGCTGAGGTGGGTGGACTGCCTGAACTCATGAGTTTGAGACCAGCCTGAGCCAGAGTGAGACTCATCTCTAAAAATAGCCAAGTGTTGTGGGGGGAGCCTATAGTCCCAGCTACTCAGGAGGTTGAAGGAAGAGAATCACTTGACCCCAAAAATTTGAGGTTGCTGTGAGCTGTGACCGCATAGCACTCTACCAAGGGCGACAAAGTGAGACCCTGTCTCAAAAAACAAACAAACAAATAAACAACAACAACAAAAAAAAAAACCACAGAAAATCTTTTAAATTAAAATTAAACAAAGCTAGGCACAGTGGCTCACGCCTGTAATCCTAGCATGCTAGGAGGTCGAGGTGGGGGGGATTGCCTGAGCTCACGGGTTTGAGGCCAGCCTGAGAAAAAGTAGACCCCATCTTTAAAAATAGCCAGACGTTCTGGCAGGTGCCTGTAGCCCCACCCACTTGGGAGCCTGAGGCAAGAGAATCACTTGAGCCCAACACTTTGAGGTTGCTGTGAGCTATGACACCATTGCACTCAACCCACCTCCCAGAGTGCTAGGATTACAAGCATGAGCCACTATGTCTGACCTGGCTATTTTATTATTTATTTATTTTAGAGACTCAGTCTCGCTCTGGCTCAGGCTAGTTTTGAACTTGTGAGCTCAGGCAATCCACCTACTTCAGTCTCCCAGAGTTGTGACGCCACGACACTCTACCAAGGGCCACATAGTGAGAATCTGTAAAAAAAAAAAAAAAGAAAAGAAAAAAAAGAGAAAAACTGAGGCAAAAGGATTACTTGAGCCCAAGAGTTAGAGGTTGCTGTGAGCTATGATGATGTGACAGCACTCTACCCAGGGTGACAGCTTGTGAATCTGTCTCAAAAAAAAAAGAAGTTAAACCTTTTGAGGAGGAAAACATGGGGAGCAGACCCAAAGGATGCCAGGTCAGGGTTATTAATGTAGAAGGAATAAGAAAAATCACCATCACAACTACCATTGTACTAACTATTTCCAGGGGGCTTTACCAATGATATTAAAACCAGTTCATGAAGGGTTGCTGGGCAATAAGATCTTCACAAGATTTTAATGTACAAACAATAGAAAGACTTTCATGCATGTCTGTTTCATCCCAGAGATAACTTATGAGTAACAAAGGGGAAAGGTACTTTCGTAGAGAGATATTTGGCCACTACCACCTCAACCAAAATCACCCAAGTGTAATATCACCAGTAACGAACAGACTTAAATGTCAGCTGTGAGGCAGTGACGGGAACACAGTATCACCTGTGGTTAATTGGAGATCACTCATGAGATAACTATTTAATCTGAATTCTTGCCAAAATGTTTAATTCAGTCAGGAGAAAAAAAGCAATCAGGTCTGTTTATATTAGGGGTCACCCTACAAAACAGAGAGCATAGATTGTATAATCTTATTTCTTCTTTTTTTTTTTTTTTTTGTTGAGAGTCTTACTGTGTCACCCTGGGTAGAGTGCTGTGATGTCACAGCTCACAGCAACCTCAAACTCTTGGGCTCAAGCGATTCTCTTGCCTCAGCCTCCCAAGTAACTGGGACTACAGGCGCCCACCACAACCCCTGGCTATTTGTTGTTGTCATTATTGTTGTTTAGCAGACTCAGGCCAGGTTCAAACCTGCCAGCCCTGGTGCCTGTGGCTGGTGCTATAAGCACTGAGGTGCAGGCATTTCTTCTTTAAAAGACAGAGTCACATCTCAGTCTACTGCCCAGACTGAACCTTTAAACTCTTGAGCTCAAGTATCCTCCTGCCACAGCCTCGAGAATAGCTGGGACTACAGGCACATTCCATCACAACTGGCTAATGTTTTTATTCTTTGTAGATATGGAAGCTCACTATGTTTCCCAGGCTAGCTTTAAACTCCTGGCCTCTCAAGCATTCCTCCCCCTTCCGGCTCCCAAATTGCTGGGAATACCGGCATGAGCTACCCACCCAGCCTACAAAATGTTTAATGTCAGGAAAGACCAACTCCAAATAAAAAGAAAATAAAGAGATATGATAATCAAACACAAGCATAATCTCTGACTAAATTATGGTTCAAAAATAGCAAAAGTGAAGGACATTTTGGGGCCAATGGGGCAAATTTGACTGTGGATTGTACATTAATTTAAACTGTTATATCAAGTTAAATAACAGTATTACGGTTACGTTAGAAAACGTCCTTGTTCACAGGATATAAATGCTGCTGTGTTTGGATGAAGTGTCATACTACCTGCCACTTACCTTCAAATGATTCAGAGGAGAAAGCATGTAGGAGAGGGAAATGCAAAGGAGGCAGACATTAGCAGCTGGGTAATCTGGGTGGTGAGCATGTAGACAGTGAGGGAAAGGAAGAGAAAGTAGGGAAAGGGGGCACTTCTCACCAATTCACACTTGGGAAAGACAGGCCAAAGGCTCTGAGTTAATGTTAATATCCAATGAGACTAATAGTAGTTTTCCAATGTCAAATTTCTGAAAATCCATAAAGATTAGAACATACCTGAGAAAGACCACTTATGGGTAATTTAAAATCTTTTTCTGGAGCTCCTTGTCCTTCTAGGTCTCCATATATCATTCCTGGCATTGCCAGTTGTTCAAAATAAGCCACCAAATGATCATCATAGAAGATTTCATCATCAATATCATCATCATCTATTAAGAAAAATATGGAGAAAAAATAGGACAGGCTATAAGCAGTGACTAAATAATAATTTTTTTTTTTTTAAACAGATGTGGTCTCGCTATTTTGCCCAAGCTGGGCGCAAACTCCTAAACTCAAGCAATCCTCCTGCCTTGGCCTCCTGAGTAGCTGGGGCTATAGGCAGGCACTAATGCACTGGGCTATAGTACTGATACAACATATATGAGTCAAAATATAATTTTTAAGACTGGGCATGATGGCTCACACCTGTAATCTAGCACTCTGAGAGGCCAAGGTGGGAGGATCACTTGAGCTGAGGAGTTTGAGACTAGACTGAGCCACAGCGAGACCCAGTCTCTCAAAATAGCTGGGCACTGTGGCAGGTGCCTACAGTCGCAGCTAATGGGGAGGCTAAAAGGATTACTTGAGCCCAAGAGTTTGAGGTTGCTGTGAGCTATGATGCCATAGCACTCTACGGAGGGCAAAAAAGTGACACTCAGTCTCAAAATATATATGTATAAACGTTAAAAATATATGATTTTGTTTTTATATTTGACATGAGGAAATTATTGTAATTTCAGTCAATTATAAGTGATTATGAACATTTTAGGACAAGCTAAATGTTTAACCTCTTTAAGACTACAGACAGGGCGGCACCTGTGGCTCAGTGGGTAGGGTGCCAGCCCCATATACCAAAGGTGGCAAGTTCAAACTCGGCCCTCGCCAAACTGCAACAAAAAATAGCTGGGCATTGTGGGGGGCACCTGTAGTCCCAGCTACTCAGGAGGCTGAAGCAAGAGAATCTCCTAAACCCAGGAATTGGAGGTTGCTGTGAGCTGTGATGCCATAGCACCCTACTGAGGGCGACAAAGTGAGACTCTGTCTGAGAAAAAAAAAAAGAAAGAACCACCAATCAATGGGAAAAGAGTTGACTATTCATAAAATGGTGTAGCAAAAGGTTAATTATCAAAAAAGAATAGGCAAGCCCATCATCAGAGAAAAATGAGAGGAGGGGAAGACACTACAGGGTGTCAGTGGTGGCCACACCCAGTTTGGCAAGGGTAAGGCAAGGGCTCTCAATCATAGCAATGGTATAGTCAGTTAGCTGTGCCTTTTTAGAGGTTAATTTTGCATCATTAAGAGTCTTAATAACACTTATAACCTTTGACTTAGCATTTCACCTCTAAGAATCTTGCTCATTAAAACAATCAAAGATCTGATAAATTCAGATAGATAATTCCTTATCTATATGACTCCATTAAGACAAGAAAATCTCAAAACTCGTTTGGCAATAAACCTGTCTCAGGCCAGCTCTTGTGGCTCAAAGGAGTAGGGCGCCAACCCCATATACCAGAGGTGGAGGGTTCAAACCCAGCCCCCGCCAAAAAACAAAAAAACAAAAAAAAAACCTGTCCCAAATGGATGTGACACGATTTGTACGTTCTATTTAAGCTGCTCAGCTCTTCAACTGGGCCTTCAAAGCCATTCATGATTTGATCCAGCCTACTTTTCTGGGTTTACTTAACTAACAGAGCCCTACACAGGTGCCAACAACACACAACCCAAAGGCCGGAGCTGTTCTCCAAACGTGGCCTGCCCGTCTCTCATCCTCTGCTGATGTCCTTCCTGCCCCAACACATGCTCCTCTCTCGTCTAAGGCTTAGCACGGCCCCCACGCTCTTTCCACAAAGCTGCAGACATGCCTTCCTCATTCAGAACTAATGCGTCACCCCCTACAATTCCCAGCTATTTTCACACTGTTGAGGTATACTTAAGATGATCTGAACTTTGGCTATGCATCTCTTTTCCGCACTTAAGCTGAGGTTTCTTCAAGAGCAGAGGGTAAACATTTCATTGCTCCCCCAATTTCTAACCATAATGCTTTATACTGAGTGGCACCTTTATGTGACTACTTTGTACTCTAATGATGTTAAACTGAGAGGTGAGTAGAATCACATCAGGATTGATATTATATACAGAAATGCAATTTTAAATCCCATTACTCAATAAAAGTAGCCATTTGAATGCTGGCAGGTAGAAAGAAAAGGAGAGGGCAAAACCCCTAAAACTTGGCATAATTACTAATGTAACAAAGGAGGACAGAGCAGGCACAGGGAAAGCACTGGGGAACACAAGTCGGTCTGTAGTACCAGAAGAATCTTCCAAGCTTGTCAGTGACACAGGCCTCTCATTTTCTAATAAGCTCATGCGGCTTAAGTCACTGTTTGGAATCTCATCTTCAAAATGTTTCCCAGCATCAAGCCCAATGATCTATAAGAAATAAAATGGTGAGTAAGAGAAGTACACTCACTGCTTTGAAGAGTACAGTACGTGGTTACAAAAAGGACCAAGTATTTTTTCAACCTGCAATGTGCTCAATTTTTTTTAAATAGATCTCTAATTAAAAATCCAAAAGTCAGAGTGTAATTTCCAAATGTACACTTTAATAACAAAAAAACCCCTACAAATTGCATATGCAATGAAGTATCCACCATTTATGCAAAAACCAAAGCTTTACATATACATACATATTTTTGTAAATAGGGAAAAGGTCTGAAAGGATAACATTAAAATGAAAATAGCTGTTACTCCTGGGGACAATAGCTGTATGAAAATGCTAAAGGCTCTTCAATAATGGTCTGAATTTTCTAGGTAAGATTCTATTCTTGTATAATTTGTGGAACCTATATAAAAAAAATCCTTTGCTCCAGCACATTACAAGTCTTCACTGCGGTAGAAATAACACACCCAACTGTTAAAATAAATTATATGCACCTTTAAAAGGAGGTGATATAGGTTCAGCGCCTGTGGATCAAGCGGTTAAGGCACCAGCCACATACACCTGTGCTGGCGGGTTCAAATCCAGCCTGGGACCGCCAAACAACAATGATGGCTGCAACCAAAAAAAAAAAAAAATAGCCCAGTGTTGTGGCGGGCAGCTGTAGTCCCAGCTACTTGGGAGGTTGGAGGCAGGAGACTCGCTTGAGCCCAGGAGTTGGAGGTTGCTGTGAGTTATGATGCCACAGCACTCTACCCAGGGTGACAGCTTGAGTCTCTGTCTCAAAAAAAAAAAAACCAAAAGGAGGTGATATAAAAGGAGGCTACATATAAACAACTTTTTCTAATTATCTTTTGGGCAACAATTTGTAAAATACATGTTTGGGCTGCTGAAGGTTTTTAGTAAATAGACTTAAAATAATTACTAATAAACTCTCACTTTGAAAAATTTTCTTAATTTCTTGATTAAATTACCCTGCCTCAACCATCGTTAGATAAATATTTTATAAGGAAATCACATGTTCTGAGTATTTAAAATAACCACCAGTGATTAAAAAACACTAAGTAGTAACTTGCTAACAAGTATTGACTTAGCACATCAAAAAACATGCAAAACTAAAGGAGAAAAGGCTTCACTGGGTTTTATAGCAGCTTTCTGATTTTGGGTAGAACATTGAAGAAGAGAGTTTGAAAGTTGTTGTATACTGTTAACGATAGTCTGCCCATGTCCTGCCTGAAATACTATGATTGTTTATGAAAAGTATCTTTAGGCTCGGCACCTGTGGCTCAATCGGCTAAGGTGCCAGCTGGTGGCAGGTTCGAATCCCCAGCCCAGCCCGCCAAACAACAATGATGGCTGCAACCAAAAAAAAAATGGCCGGGCATTATGGCGGGCGCCTGTGGTCCCAGCTACTTGGGAGGCGGAGGCAGGAGACTCACTTGAGCCCAGGAGTTGGAGGTTGCTGTGAGCTGTGATGCCATGGCACTCTACCCAGGGGGATAGCTTGAGGCTCCGTCTCAAAAAAAAAGATAGATAAACGGACCTGGAGCAGAAGGAAGTCCAGAAAGGGACCGCACACAGGTAGTCATCTGATTTATGGTAAAAATCATGTGACAAGCAAGGGAGTTGGGACCTAATATTGTTTGCAAAAAACATTGCTGAATCTATTGACTTTCCATATGGAAACAAAAATGTGTCTCAAGTCGTACCTCACACTATCCATAAAAGATCAGTTCCAGGCCCCTTTGTAGGTCCATATGTCAAAGGCAATGTGACAATACTTTTAGAAGGAAACAAGAGTATGTCTTCATGATTTTGGAGGATACAAAGCAACAGCAATAAAAGTCAATAAATTAAACCATATAGAAATGAAGAATCTCTTTTCATCAAAAGTCCTTATTATGAGAGTGAAAAGATGAGATGGAGACTGAGGAAGACATTGGCAATAAATATACCCAATGAGGGACCCTATCAGGAATAAGTAACACCTACAAATCAATCTACTAAAGAGAGACGATCCAATAGAGAAGTCAGCAAGAAACTTAAACAGCTGCTTCACGAGTGAGGATAGTCGCATGGCCACCAGGAGGTGAAGAGGGGTGCAGCCACAGGAAATGGAAGTGGGACCACGAGGAGGCATCACTACATTCACAACAGAATGCACGTAATGAGGTAAATAAAAATGATGCTGAGTGTTGACAAGCATGAGAAGCAACGGGAATCCTCACACGCCACTGGTGAGGGCGGAAATCAGCATGAGAGTTTGGAAAACTGACCCTCAGTCGTCACTAAGGTAAATGTGCATACCCGGTGACCCTGAAATTGCACCCTTCAGGATACGCTTAACAGAAATGTATTTACCAAAAGACGTTAATTAAAATATACATAGCAGCAGTATTCTAAATAGCCTGAACCTGGAACCTGTCCAATGCTCAGCATCAGAGGAGTGGATGCATGATTAGTGGCACCTAGAGTAAATAAATAACAGAGTGAAATGATGCCTGAATAATCTACAGCTCCACGCAAGACTATCAGTAAAATCTCCAGGACATGGTATTAGTGGAAAAAGCCACACCAGTAAGAGGCTGTATCATAATTCCATTTCTATTTTTAAAAATTGACCAAACCACTCCATGCTGTTCTGCTCTCTGTAGGACCGTGGTTGCCTGGACACAGTAACGGGTGGGAGCATGAAAATGGCTTCTGAAGAAGTGTGTTTCTTGATCTCTGTGCCGGTAACCTGGCAAATTTCCATTGGTGAAAAATGTATGTCGTTGTTCAGTTATGATCTGGGCAGTTTTCTGAACTTGTGAAAGTTGTCAGAGTCAAAAGGAGGCACTTACATCAAATGCTGATGAAATGGAGTTTCAAGCCCTTGAAGGGGGTGTCCTCTTCATGTCTACCTGATGACAAGAGCCTCTGCCAAAGCACAGCCTTGCAGCGAAGGCCACTTGTAGGCAGATACCCAGTAATGGCCAGTCCTACCTGCGACCTTCACAGCCTCCCTCAATCACATCCTTGGAGTGAGGGTCACTTTCCCAGCGATGCCCAGTCTACACCGGCAAGAAGCCTGTGTGACCAATAAACCTTTGTTTCAAAACTTCTCTTTCTTGGCTGTAAAAGTTTCCCCGAGACTCAACCTCCCTGGATGGGTCACAGTTTGTTAGTTTGTTAATATGTGCATATACCAAATAGTATCCCCTACGCAATTCCCCAGCAAACTCGTTTCTTTAAAGAGCCACTCTCTCTGTTGAGACTTTGGATTGTGTGTGGAACTGCCATGTACCTTCACTTCAGCGGTGGTTGAACAAGGCTGCACGTGTGACAAAATTACACAGAACTAAGGACACGGGCAAGCCCATGTGGGGCTGAGGACCTCTGAGTGAGGCTCCTGCACTGACCCATGGAGGAGGAAGACTTGGTAACTTCTCCCTCCACCTTCCTGAGTTCTTAGCTGGGCCTCCCTGCTACAAAAGGCAGAGTAACAAAAGAAAAGCAAACAGAAGCTTAATAACATGGCAGATACCTGGAGGAGGGAGTGAATCTTCACTCACTGAAGAGTCTGCAGGCTTAAACACCATCACTCACTGAAATTCTTTTCAGGAAGGATGTAGGGAAAGGCCAAGCTTTCTGAAGCAGAGGTAAGTTTTGCTGTGCAGGTTTAAGCTTCTCTCTGTGCAGAAAGAGAGACACCTTCGCAAATGGAGATTTCCTGGGCAGAGGGAGAGATCTGTGGGGCCTGTGCTCCCACTTAATGGCCCAGCGTAAGGGTATAAGGCACACCTTTTAGGTGTGGGACACGACAAGACGACGCCACCTGACAAATGCAAATATTGTAACCGAGCTGTTCCTACCCTCACATTAGCCTGAAATTTTAAAAAATGGAGATTTCCTTATCCCTATCAGTTTATTCTTTTTTTGAGGCAGTTTTCTTTTTTCCTTAAGTATGATCGTGTGTCTGGCATCTTAACACTTATAAATGATTATTTTAAAAAGAGCATTATGACATTATGTTACCAGAGAGGATATACATTAAGAATGTTTCTAAGCTTCCTCTTGCACATACAAATTACAAATTCTCTGTATAAAAAAAAACTAAGGGTCATAACTTACAGTTTTTGTTTTTCAAAGAAAATTAATTTTTTTCAGGTTAAAATTGCAAAGGAGTCTATGGCTAATATAATGTACATTTTTATTAACACCGTACACATTTGAGGGTTTTTTCTTTTCTTCCTTAAATTTCTATGGAGTTCTTTTCTAGTATTTACTTTTTAAAAACGTACTCAGATAAGTCTGGATACTGCCAGCTTTCGGCTAAATTTGTTAGGAGTTTGATCAGCAATATTGCTTTTTTTTTTCTCTTTTTTCAGTTTTTGGCCAGGGATGGGTTTGAACCCGCCACCTCCAGCACGTGGGCTGGCATCCTACTCCTTTGAGCCACAGGCACTGCCCAGCAATGTTGCTTTTTAAGTTTGAATCTCACAGATATGAAAGGCTTAACAAACTTTTCTCTTTTTAATTGCTGTTTTCGACTTTATCCATCTTCTTTGGGAACATTGTCAGACTGGAGTGCTGTTGTAACTCTTCCCCGTGTTATCTGTGACCTTTTCCCTTCTTCATCCTCTGTTCTGTGTTCTGAGGCCGTTTCTCCAGCTTCTCCTCCACAGCGGAATTTGATTTTCTGTAAGGAATGAGCCCGGTTCTCTGCCTTCCATGTAACTTTCATTCAGCTACGGGGCTTTCAATGCGTACCCAGGCTCCTGGCTTCTCTTTTCACGGTCGTCACCCTGCATAACTAATAGAAAAGTGAAATTTCCTTAAGATTTATCTGCTTTTTAATAAATAAAATACACTGTATTCAGAGGGTGCCCTTTCCGTGACAGCAGGTCCTGATTGAAATCACTGCCCTTATTAGTACCTGAGGACGCTCCTTATGTTGGCACGGCCAGGCGTTCCCGTTCTGCTCTCATCCTCATTATCACAAACGGCATAGCAGCTGCTAGGCTGGGTGTCAAAGTAGTTTTTAAAGTGGGGGTTTCACAGGCCGCACGTCGCCGTGGTCAGCGGTCCTTATTTCTGTTCGTGCTGATAGACGGAGGGACGCTGAGGTCAGACTGTGAAACACACAAACTCAGCCACATGGTCTGGGGTTTTGCTTTGTCCTTTTCTCTGTGTACCACTACTGCACCAGGCGGGCCCATTGTTTGTTAAAAAACAAACAATGTCCTGCTTTTTCTCCTTTTTCTCACAAGTCACTGTTCCACTTTTCAGGCACTGTAAAACATCTCTCTTCCTTAGAGTCATGCCAAGGGTTAAAAGCCCTTGTCCTTATCTCAGTGAAATGAAGATTCACGTTCACACAAAACCTGTACATGAAAGCTACTGCTTTATTCATAATGGTGAGTTGTGGCGAGACAAACCCCGAAAGGCCCAGATGCACACGGCAACCTGCATCCCCAGAGTCTAGAGAACGGCACGGAGTGCAAAGAGCCCACCTCAAATGTCACTGACCATGTGACTCCATCTGTGTAACATTCTCTTTTTTTGCAGTTTTTTTTCTTTGGCCAGGGCTGGGTTTGAACTCACCACCTCCCGCATATGGGGCCAGTGCCTTACTCCTTTGAGCCACAGGCACCGCCCCTAACATTCTTAAAATATCGAAATTATGAACATAGAAAACAGAATCATGGTTACGGGGCCCTGAGAATCGGGCCGGGTACGAGGCGGTGGACGTGGGCCGTGATGGAGCGTCAGTCTGCACGTGGTGCTGTGGTGCATTTTGGTGGATGCTCCCACGGGAGGGGATTTCTTTTGATTCACCAGGAATCCACAAGTATCTCAAAACAAAAACTTTAATAACAATAAAGCCCTTTTCCCGATGCTTTCTAGAGATTTGACGTCTTGGTGGCTTCCTCCCATCTTCCTTTGTCATTGCCACTGCCCGTCAGGAGCAGTGATCACACTGCAGCCGACGTGGCCCCAGGCAGACCTGATGCACTGGGACCCTGCAGACTTCCCTGGTGCCTCCGGAGGCATTTTTTCATACCAGACGGCATTTTAGGAGGCATGTCAGATACTAAATGAGCTTACGTGCCGTTCACTCTCTGGCAAAGCTGCCGTTACCAGTAGATTTTAGAATAATTACATGCGTGATTCCCATGTAAGATGCCCAAATGGCCAGTGTTCAGTATCGCCATGGTTGAGTGAAACATGTCCTCTTCCTCGGGAATGGCCACTGAGTAGATGAAAATGGAAGTTTCCAAAAAGTTGGAAACTTGAAAATGGGTGGGTGACTATCGGAACCTGCCAACTGGAATTTTAAAGAAATCTAACCCAACCCACCACACATGGGTGAGCCAGGAGTGTCATCTGGAAAGCGGCCTCCTGGGGAAGATGGTTGGAGAAGGGCTGCTTCCCCCACCCTTCCTCCTGCGGGAGGTGAAAGCTGGGCTGCCCTCCTCCTCCCTGAAGATGGAAGAAGTAGGGGCGTGAAGTCAATTGTTTGCCTTTGCTTCAGAGCTTTGCAGGGAGAATAATTGCCAGAGAAATCTATTCTAGTCGGGGCTCCTGTGCTATCTCTCTGGCCCCAAGGAGGAGGCGGCCACAATAGGCCAAGGATTGAGGAATTCAAGGAGGAGGAGAAGCTCTCTCAGATTTGAGAAAGACAAAGAGACAGAGAGAGAGGCAGATGGACCAGAGATTCTGCCCAGGTGAAAACTAGAGCCAGATTGTAAGGAATTAAGAAAAGGACACAAAGAGGAGGAGGACCACATTTTCTTTGCAAAAGTTCTTCTCATGAAAAGAAAAAGGAAGCAAATGACGTGAAGACTGAGGGAGCCGAGAGGGAAGGTTTGAGAATGTGTTTGCAGTTGCAGGAGTAAAGATTACTGGGCAGCTGGGAGAGAGAGCAGAGGACGCCACCAGGATGGGCAGCGAGGCTGGCCTGGGGGCGGAGGTAGAAGGACGAGCAGTGGGAAGGTGGCATCTGCGGTTTGGATAAAGCCCCTGGAGTTGTGCAGTGCACAACCTGGACAATCGCTTGCGATGTCCCTGTGCCTTCCTCTGAGTTAGAAGGAGAGGGAGGGTGGCAGATATGGGAGAGAGCGGGAGGAGTCAGTGGCCACAGGGCAGCTCACGGGCTTTGGAATCGCACCTGCAGACGACCGTGCTCTGCCACCAGCTGGTTTGCCCTTCAGCATTTCTGGGCCTCAGTTTCCCCATTTGCAGAATGGGAGCAATGATCCCCACATTGCAGGGTTGCCAGAGGACTCCAGGGAGACAGCAAGATGATACGGAAAGAATGCCCAGTGCCAGAGTGCTCAGGACACTGTGGACCTCGGCCTCCTCCCAGGTGTCAGGGCACCTCTTAACATAGCCCTCCGGTCACCGCATGTCACTGATTACGCAGTGTCACCTGCTGTACACCCCTCTGTTCAAGGCTGCATGAACCCTTCCAGCTTCCCAGTGTCACAGCTGCCATATAAAGATTGCCCTGTTGGGTGGCACCTGTGGTGCAAGGGAGTAGGGCCCCATATGCCAGAGTTGGCGGGTTCAAACCTGGCCCTGGCCAAAAACTAAAAAAAAAAAAAAAAGATTGCCCTGCTTAAAAGGGACTCTCGAGAAACAAGGGGAAAGGGGAGAGAGTGACTCAAGAATATATATTTTTTAATTTCTCCAGGCTAAACCTGTGTACTACCTGCTGCTCCTTCCCAGAGCCCATGTGCCGGGCCCTGGCTGGGACCTGGGTTGCAGCTCTGCATAGCAGCCCCTCCGAGGGTTGCTGGCTGTCCCTGTGCTCCTCCTTGATGGTGGCTCTTTAGAGGACACTCTGGGGAAGAACAAAGTCCCCATATTTCTGAATCCTGTATCTCAGCCTAATTGCTGGGATCTAGATCTCATGTGAGGGTCTCCTTGGCCCCTGGAGACTCTCAGATCCAAAAAGCCAGATTGCAAGAGATTACACATTTAAAAAAAAATCTCACTGCAGCCTAATCTTTGGCTAAATATGAAAAAAAAAAAAAAAAAAGGAGAGAGAGAGAAAAGATCTGAGCTCAGTCAAGGTCACTTTGCCCAAAGGAGAAGGAGCCTCGTGATTTCCTCCTGGTCGTCTGGGCTCTGGTTCCACCATCTGCCCGCCCGGTGCAGCCCTCCTGGTTCACCTGTTCACACTGTCTTACCCACTAAAACCCTCACTTGTGTTTCCTTGCCGGGAGCAGAAGGAGTTGCTGTATGGGAAGTTCACCCCCACTCTGTTCCTCCCCCCTCCTCCCCTTCCCGCTTTTCTTTGTTTGTTTTATCCAAATGACTTTTCCTTCATTCTGCTGTTTCTTCCCCTCCACTCCCAGTTTGGTTCTTCCACTAACTATGGTGAAGACTAATAGCAAAACCAGAGGAAGGAGCCGTGGTCCTGGGCAACATGACAGGTGACAGAAGAGGCCGCAGGTGACGAGTCCTCTTCCTGAGGCAAGCGGGCATCCAGGGACACCTGAATGAGCCATGGAAAATCACAGAGCCACGTGACAGGTGACGGCACCATGGTGGCCACTGAGCCTTGGGCTGCCCAGAGCCTGCCCAGGGACTCTCTCCACAGCTCAGATCTGGGGTCCCGGGGCCACTGTTGCTTGACGTGAAGCTGACAGAACTTTCCTTGTGGTGTAAAGTGCCCATGTTGGTCTACTCAGCTTTAATGGACAAAGCCATCCAGTGTGGAGAGAGAAGGTTGGGTGAGCAGCTCTTGGTGACTGGAAGGGAGTGCCCAGAGTCCCTAAGGAGCCTGGTGCCTGAGAGATAAGCTCCCTCTGCCTGTCAATGCTCAGGGCCCCCAGCCTGCAGGGATGAGGCGGAGAGCTGGCACAGCTGCTGTGCTGGTGCCGGGAGGAGGGGAGCTCCCTGCCTGTGAACAGAGATCCGTGGACCACATTCTCACTGTCCCGTGCAGGCAACCCTGTGTCCGCTTTTGGTCATTGCTCTGGCTTGAATGTGTCCCCCAAAGTTCATGTGTTGGAAGGTTAAAGCCCAGTGCAGCAGCGCTGAGAGGTGGGGCCTTTAGGAGGTGATGGAGTTTAATGAATACATGAAAAAACATATAAAATCAGGATTATAATATAAAAGCAGAGGTGATGAGGTAGCAGTGCTCTGCCTTTGTGAGTGGGTTAGCATCACTGTCATGGGAGTGGGGTCATCACTGTAGGGACGGGGTTGCTTCCAAAGCGAGTGCATCCCCCTCTTGCCAGCTGTCTCACCCAGGTGATGCCACCTGCCCCGTTACGATGCTGGAGGAAGACCCCCACCAGGTGCGGCCCCTCAATCCTGGACTTCCCCGGCTCAAGAACTATGAGCCAAATAAACTTCCATCGTTTGTGAACTGCATACTCTGGGGTACTTTCTGGGACTAAGTTACCAAGCATAGACATAATTCAGAATTTAGAATCACCTACGATGGCCAAATCACTGACTTAACTCAGAGCTGGTCTGTCCCGGCCGAGCCAGGGCAAGGTTCCTGCCTCCTGGGAGGGGCAGATGCTTCTCCTGATTTGCTGGCATCTCACCCGCTGGCTGTGGCTTTAGACTGTTGGGGTGGAGTGTGAGGAGACAGAAAGTGATAAAGGGAGATCTGTGGGTGGCCTGGCACGGCTGAGGACCGGCGTTGTCCTCTCTGTGCCTGGACATGTTGAATGCCGGCTCCTTCCCGAAGGTCTGTTCTGAGTTCCCCAGACCCAGGCAGAGACTCTTTTCCATGAGTGGTCACTTGCGTCTGAGAAGCAGAGTCCTGCAGCTAGTGGCCCTTTGGCCCTCCAGGTAGCCTGTTAGACAGGACTTGTGTTGCCTCTCAACTTGCGGCCGAGTGAGGCCGTCCCCAGTCACAGAAGCTCCCATACAGTCTTCATTTCTACAAAGCTGACAATGAAAGTCACGTTACCTGTAGCAGTAACTCTTAGACTCTCAGCCAGAGTGCCCAGTCAGCCTGTCTCTTGTCAGGCCAATGTCCACTGGTGTCCAGCAGCAGTGGTCACATAGTAGGGTCTGTGGCTAGACCCTGAGGTCCCTGCTCCCTACGCCTGCGGGGAGCACCCTACCTCCCCTGCTTCCTTGTGGGGGCGGGGGAGGGAAGGAAACTCACCACAAGGGTTTCTCCAAAAGCTTCCTCCACACCCAGCCTGCGCCCCCCTCACACTGAGATCCTTCCCAGATCCTGACTTGGACGCTGGCCCAGAAGTTATGGAGCTATTCCTCATGTCTTCAATGTGCTGGATTATTCAGTATTTGGTCTAGTGCTCTCCAAGTCCAGGCTGCTATAACAGAACACCATGGCCTGGGTGGCAGAGACATCTGGAGGCTGAAAGTGTGAGAAGTGGTGTCAGCGTGCCCAGGGCCTCGTGAGGGCCTTCGGAGGGTGCACAGCCAGCCCCCATGTTGCTATATCCTCACCTGGTGGGGTCATCCCCTAAAAGGGACCAGTTTTACCACGATGCTTCACCTCCATGACCTCACCCAAACCCAATCACCTCCCGAAAGCTCCATCTCCAAACACCATCACGAAGAGAACGAACATTTCAACATGTGCCTTTGGGGCGCACAAACTTTCAGTCCCCAGCAAGCCCTGAACTTTGTGATTCAACATGCATTGTATTTTGGTGCTTTGCTCATAATTTAAATTTTCACATCCTTTCACTTGTGTTTGTTTGACTTTTTGTGTTATTTTTTATAACCCACTATAGGTTTGGGAATAAGAAAGTCAGACCATCAAACTACTTAGGTACAAAAAAGTAACAACTCAGCCTTCAGAACTCAGAAGAGTCAAGAATATAGCTTCAGGTGGGCTTCAGAAAGATGCGTGATAACCTCAAGAAATCCCACATAGTGCTGTATGCATCATCATAGACCAGATAACAGGCAGCCACACCTCCAGATTCTGATATCATCTGGGAAAGGGATGTTGGACAAGACATCACAAAAAGGGTTAAGACACAGATATGCCCTCAAAAAAGTTTGCAAGACATATGGCAGGTGAAGAGGCAATAACCAAATAAAGTGCTTTTTTAATGAATAGAAATAAAGACATTTAAAAAACCTCAAAACTGGGCAAAGTATATAGACAGTGTATCAGTCAGAGCACAATCAGGAAACCAGAAAGACCCCAGGTATTTCAATCAGAGAGGATTTAACACAAGTCTACGAGGTGTTAGAAGGGTTGGAAGAGCAGAGAGGACTCATGGTGGGGAGGGGAAAGATGCAGAAACAGAGATGGAGTGATGGGCGCAGCCAGCACCTGCTCCAGTGCTGTTGGAAACACTGACCCTGTGGGTTCTGTGTCCCCAGGGGAGCTGCCTGCCAAAAGATGGACATGCCTAAAAGATAGTGCCCCTGCCAAAGCCGCTGGGACCTGGACTCTTCCATCTTTACCGCCATCTTGGTGGCCTGGCCCCTGCCCACTGCGGGTCCGCTGTTCTGCCAGTGGCAGGAGCCTCTGCCTTCCACGCCTCCGTCTGATCTGCTGCTCACAGTCTCTGGCTGGCTAACCCGGCCAGCAGAGAGCCAGCCAGCAGGGAGCTGAGACACAGACGCAACAAAATCCCGGCCCCAGCAACACAGAGCAGAGTAAAAAGGCAAAGGGGAGACGGAGAGATGAAGACAATCAGATTTGCAAGAGTA
The DNA here is from genome assembly GCA_963574575.1 of Galagoides demidoff. Classification (NCBI taxonomy): domain Eukaryota; kingdom Metazoa; phylum Chordata; class Mammalia; order Primates; family Galagidae; genus Galagoides; species Galagoides demidoff. The sequence continues at coordinate 19,192 of CAUYQV010104752.1, read as the reverse complement.
AAAAATGTTGATAACAAACAATACTGGTAAGTCTGTGAGGGTGAAGAAGCTACTTTAAACACTACTGGGGGGATTGCATGATATTTTGTAAACTAAGTGATCATTTATTTTTTAGATCTTTTTCTTTGGATGTCAGGGGCACAGATATAGATTCCAAATCTTTGGTTCATGAGATATTGTTATAATTGCTTCTTCCATGGCTCACTCATAACTAATTAATTGGAGAGCTCTTTTAAAATGTCTATTATTGTTGTTATTATTGCCTTTCTGCATTTGCTGGGAACTCTGACACAACGTTAAACAGGAATGGTGATAGGGCATCCATGATTAATTGTTTTCAATTTAAAAGAAATCCTTCTACCATTTCCCCATTTTAAGAGACATTTGTTTAATATATTTTTTACAGATATATTATAAACAGGTTAAGGAATTTCTCTCTGTTCCTAATTAGAGTGACTTTATCAAAAAAACATGATCTTTTTCCTCTCATCAAATGCTTTTTCCAAATTTAGTAAGATAATCATGTTTTCTTTTGATTAATGTAGTAAATTATATTAATTTTTATGATCTTTATAATATCAAACCATCCTTGCATAACTGAGATAAAAGCAAATTAATTAGGCTGCATCACCTTTTAGATACTGTATATTACTGGATTCCATTATTTCAATATTTTGTATCTACATATATGAATTTAAAAATATCCAAATATCCTTTCTCACTTTTTAGTCATACTGGTATTAAGGTTATGATGACTTCATAGGATATTTGGGAATAGTCTTTCTTTTTGTATCGTCTAAAAGACTTTATATAAATTAAAATTATTTGTTCCTTGAAGTTTATAGAATTGAGCCTGGTACCCGTAGCTCAGTGAGTAGGGTGCCAGCCACGTACACTGAAGGTGATGGGTTCGAGCCCAGTCTGGGCCTGCTAAACACCTATGACAACTGCAACCAAAAAATAGCCGGGTGTTGTGGTGGGCGCCTGTAGTCCCAGCTGGGAGGCTGAGGCAAGAGAATCACTTAAGCTCAAGAGTTTGAGGTTGCTATGAGCTGTGACACCACCGCACTCTACTGAGGATGACCTAGTGAGACTCTGTCTTGAAAAAAAAAAAAAGTTTATAGAATTAGCTTATGTCCACATGGGAACTGATCTATTAAAATTATTTAAGTATGCGAGTCTTTTGAGGCAGCAATGTCAGTACTAGCAATCTATTCTATTGCTCCAAAAAGCACACTGTGTAAAGTTTTGTGTGGACATTCATTCCAGAACTGATTTCAGGAGAAAACAAATAGAAGCAATCCAAACGCCTCTGAGCAGTGAAATGGTTAAATATCGTGTTTTCAGTCAGGAATTATAAGGCAACTATTGGAAAAGATGGATTTAATTATTTACATTTATCTCTAGAAAGATCTCCTAACTTAGTGTGAAGTAAAACAAGTAATTTTTCCAAAACAAAAGCCAGAAGAGAAAAAAGAAAATGTGGTAGTCTGACCTGCACAGGCTGGTCCACGGGTAGGGGTTTGTGTAAGCCGAGACCATTAACACATGAGTAACTTTCACCCACAGGATTGGCACAGTCACGACGTTAGGACCAGGGCTCTGCCGACCTTGACCTTGGAAATCCAGGTCCTCCAAGGGCTCTGAGGCTTCTTTGCCTCATTTTCCTCACTGTGAGACGGTGACAGGGACAGTGCAGAAGTCAAATGTCCTTTTGAGGATTAAATGAATCAGCTATGTTTCTGGCACACCGTGAGCACTTGTTACTTAAGAATTAATTCTTTAAGTAATATGATCGGAGCTATTATTTGTTATTTAAAGACTTACTATTATTTAGGTGTTATTATAACTTTAAAGGTTGATGGGAGCATGGAGTGGCTGGCTATGAGCTAATTTTTTAATATAAAACTGTAGATTTTGAATGAATTCAGTGGAAATGATCTATTTTTGTAAATGGAAAACATAATAAAATGGTCGGGAGAACGAACCTCCAGCTACACCAAGTGTGCAAATACCGTGTGGGAGCCGCCGCGGCCCCGGGCGGACCCATAAATCTGTGGGAGTGTTTGATGTTTCTCAGAAGAGGGCATGAAAGTGAGTCACAGCCTCTCCTGAGGTTTCCATCATTCCTAAATTGGAATCTGTATCATTTCTACAAAAAATTATCAGCAATAACATGCTCGCCTCCTGGCATAGTAATTGGAAGCCCAAATAACTCAGTGTTTTCACTTTCCAAATGCCTGGGTCTGGAAGTCGAGCCCTGAGCCTCGTCCTTGACTCCAGGTGACACGGCTGTTGGGGTTACGGTCAGAGCCGGACCACCCAAGCGCTAGCTCTGCATTATTCACAATTCACTGCACCTCACAAGACCTGGGCTCAGATAATAGGTCTTTCCTCGCAGGGGCTGCAGAGAGGACGCCGTGACAAGACACCCGGGCAGGTCCGGGCAGAGTGCTTGGCATGGTGAACTCACTCAAACACGATGAAGGTGAGGATGGTGGTGTCTGATTTGCAGGATTGAAATGGAAGGCAAAGCATGGTAGATCTGGCCAAATAATAATTTAAAGCTTTCATAATTCAAAAAACCTTAAGAAGAAAAGGCAAATAAAAAATTTTAAAAGACTTTTAACAAAGCACTTTTGTATGTCAATCACGGTAGAAAGTACGCAAAATAACAACATTAATAGAAGAAAAATAGAGTCGGATGATGAAAGCAAAGAGAAGTCCCCATCCCCCACTCTCCAGACTTCCTCAGTGGGACATTTCCCAAGCCCGCCAGCCTCTGCTTAACCTTCCTCCAACAGAAGTAGACCATTCCATAAGTTCATTTCAGGAAAGGAAACTTTAGGTGCTCTGCTCACCTGCCCCTCTTTTCTTTTTGGAAACCAGCTATCTGCAGAGGGTGATTTTCTTCCGCTCTCTACACTGGCTCCCAGGCAAAGCTTACACCCAGGCAGGTCTGTCTCTCTCACTGTCCGTCCAGCTGTGAGTCCAGCCTGCCTGCCTGCCTGCCATGGGGAGAAGGGGGTTGCTGAATTTGTAACTCAGCTGTCAAGTCTGTCCAGCTCTCGCATGACTTCCACCTTCATCTTTATCAAGAACTGACGTATTTTTACCCCATCTGTCCCTCATTGTTCTCATTTCTAGAGTCATTAGTTCTATGAGTAGAGGAAAGAACAGTTGTTAGTTGGGCCGCTCAGTCCCCACCAGCAGCAAATACTCAGCTGGACTGATAATCAAACAAATGCACATTGAAACAAAAGAGAAAGGCCTGCTGCCCACCCCGTGTCTGCCTGCCCCGTCTGCCCGCCCTGTTTTCAGGGTAGAGCAGGAGAAATGGGCACATTTGCATCTGCCTGTGGGAAGCCGGCACTGCCCATCTGGAGGCACGGGCACCACGAGCTTCAAAACTGTTTGGATCTTTTATATTGTGATTTCACTTCCAGGACTCCACTCCAACGATCGAGATTTATGTACATTGTTCAAAATGGTAAGTTTAAAACGATTGAAATATCCTACAAAAGGAGAATGGTTGTAAAAATTATGGCCCAGTCAAAGGACAGAACGTGACAAGGCTGTAAAAGTGTTTATAATTTCATAACATGCCCATAAGGTAATGTGTTAAGCAACCAAATAGAATGTAGTATTATTATGAAGCAGAAATCCTAGGATATTTTTAAGATTTGGAAGGAGATGTGTGCAGACTCTGAAGGGATTTGTACCTTGAGAGAGATTTGCGTTTTGTTTTGTATTTTTCTACACATTGCCAAAGTGAAGGCTTTGCTTTAATAAAAAAGAAAATCACAGAGCAGTGTAAAGTTCATCTAGTGTGAAAAGGCTTACAGAAACGCGGAAGACAGAGCTGCAGGCCTCCGCCGATTGCTCGGGCTTGCCAGAAGAAGGACATTAGAACAGTAACAACTTCACTTGTAGAAAAGACAGAAGCAAACAGCAGGGCAGGGGCCTGTGGAGATGAGCACAGGCAGCTTCCCAGGAGAACTGGCCTTTGCTTCTTGGTGGCCGAATGTTGCCTACAGATTCAGGCACACAATGCTGTGTCTCCACGGGGCTCAGGATCCACCCGAGAGAAACTTCCATCTCACCCGTCCTACTTATAACCCTGTCTCTGCCATCTGAATTAAGTGCCCACACTTGTCTGCTCTCCTGGGGGGTCCACTTGCCAGATGGAGAGGGCTCAGGTGGAGCCTAAAATCAGAAACTGCCTCTGTGACCAGAAGAGGGCGCCGTGGTGCAGGATGGGCGTCCAAAAACTGCCAAGACTCAGGTTCAAATTCCCATTTTGACTTTACATCTTTTGTATTTACCTGGATGGAGCTGCAATGCATTCTTCTTTGTTAAGTCTTACAAGAATGCAAATGCAGGTATCCAATACACTGAACACTAATATGAATCTAACAGAAAAACAACTACATGCCCTTAGGACAGAATGACCTAAGAACATTCAAGGTGGGGCAGAGGGGATGTGGGAAGGGGGAAAGGAGGGCAGGGAGGGGGATTGGTGAGCTCTGCCTGATGGACACACTGTGAGGGTGCCCGGCACACCCCAGGAGGAAGGGCCCAACTGCCTCAACTACAACTTGGACTTTGCCTTAGAAACACAATGTAACCTAATCATTTGTACCTTCATATTAGTCTGAATTTTAAAGAAATGAAAACAGTGTGACCTCAAAAGAAAATTTCCCTCCTCACCAAGTGTTCCCCTAAAGATCCAAGGCAGCAATGGTCTACCTGCAGTGTGCAAGCTGAGAAGGGATCTGTGACCCCGTGGGATCATTAACTCCGCCAACACTGGCTTTACTCCTTCCTAAACCCCCAGTTGTACACTACTTGTTTTTGCCGGAACTTTCCTCTCCCAGAGGTGTCTTGGCATCTGTCTACTTCCGTGGACCCTGGCCCAGTCCATGTCCTCCTGCATCTGACCTTCAGGCCTCAAGGCCTTTTTATTCTAAAGGCCTCCTGGGCTTTGCTCCTGACTCCATGTGACTGGCCTGCTGGGCCCTGGTGTGGCCCACAGCCTAGAAGGCAGGGTCAGTTTCCTGGCCAGGTGCTCATGGCCTCCCTGAGCAGCGTCTGGAATCCCAGGGCAGTAACACAGCCTCCCTCAGCACTAGCCCCAACCAGCCCAGACCCTGGGGAAGGCATTCACTGTCTCACTGTACACTCAGCTCACACTCACACCCAGGTTCCCTCCAGGACAGAGGTCACAGTGCCAGTCTCCGGCTCTGAATCCCGGTGTTCATGAATGCGTCCCCTCCACCCAAGCCTGGACTCTGGGTCACCCTCCTGCATTCAGAACTGGGACAGCTGTCTCGTGGGGCCTCTTAGGGCTTTGCCCTGACTCTGATTCAGCGTCTTTCTGCACAGTTGGGCAGGCTGTGCACTGCAGACACCCAGCTGGTGCTGTTCATGCTTCAGTCCATAAGGAGCAGAGCACGGCCCGCACTGCTGCCCACAGCAGCCCTGCTGGGGCGTATCTATCCAGCTGAGGTCCAGGCAGGGACTCTGGCTACTCCACAAAGGACCCTGGATACGGAGCCCCCCTCTGGCCACTTCTAGAGGAGAGATACAAAAGATCACGGAATCTCCTTAGACCTCAGTTTCTTCAACTCTGAAGTGAAGAGTTTAGATTGTTTCATTTCTAAGCTCAGACATCTAGACATTCTAAACAGTACCATTACTTAATTCTAGACTCTTTCAAACCTGCCCTAACCTCCCCAGCAATGGGCTCTGGAGAAAGTCCTGGTTCATGACTAGGCTCAGCCTCAGGGTTCAAGAACCCAGCTCTGCCCTTCCCTAAGACAGTGAGACACTCACTGCTGTTCTTGGTCCCCATTCAGGCATCTCCCTTCCATCATCTCAGGAAGCCCTTTGTGAAGACCCTAATAACAGGTGTGTCCATCCTCCTGGTCTCTTGCCTTCCCACTGACCAAGCCTGTGTGCGGGCAGAGAGGAGCAGGGAGGACCCCAGGTATGGGCTGCTGGGCAGGGAGGAGCCCAGGTATGGGCTGCTGGGCAGAGAGGACCCCAAGTATGGGCTGCTGGGCAGAGAGGACCCCAAGTATGGGCTGCTGGGCAGGGAGGACCCCAGGTGTGGGCTGCTGGGTAGGGGTCTCTGGTGCCTCATGCCAGTCCGCCTCCCCTCCCACCGAAATGACGGCTGCCTAAGTCAACTCTGAAGCCAGTCATGCTGCCCTCTAGCAGATGCTGGACCCCCAGACCTTGGGAGGAAGTGGAGCCAGAAGTGAGAACAATCCCCTAAGCTCATAGGACACTGGCAAGGGTACCAAGCCCAACTGGATCCCTGGGAGCTGAGGTGCTGTGGCTGCCCCATGGTGGCCCTTTCAGGGGACCTGGCCTGCGTGTGCTGGGGGCGGCCCAGTGAGGAGTGACTGTCAGCCAGCAGGGAGGCAGGGTCACGTGGGGGAAGCACAAGAGCCACAGTACAATTTGCCTCGAGGAACTTGGGAGTCACTAAACGGATTAAACGAGGGAGCGATGCAATGAACTGCGTGTTTTAAAGAGCTCAGTCCAGCTGCCTGTGAAGAGTGGACTGGAGAAGGCCCAGAGGGGCGTCGAGAGACCGGCTGCTATGCAGTAGTTTCTAAGAAGATTGTGGCAGCAACAGAGACGGGAAACTGGTACGAGGCCGGGAGGAGGCCAGATGCGCCTGGCCAGCACCCCAGATCTCCTAGGTGCTGGGTGCCGAGTCTCTAACCAGCCACCAGCAGCTGGGCCTCTGGAACAATGAGTCTTGGGGATAGAGCAGGGGATGACAGAAACCTGAGCCTGGGGGTGACCACCTGCACCACAGGCTGCCTAGAGACCAGACATCCTGGCAGAATCAACTAAAGGAGAGGGAGGGAGCAGGGGAGGTGGGGTAACTTCTGCCCACCCCACCAATTCCCCTGCCTCCCCGTCCCAAACAGCACAGGGGCATGGAGTTGTGTTGCCATCCTCCGAGCCAGGACTGTGTGGAGCACGATCAGGGGACCATATCTATTAACCCAGGGACCTTTCCACACGGTTTGGACTGAATCCCTGGAGGTGGACATCATAGTTCGTTGGTGCACAGGGAGCCCTGAAAATGATTCGTTTCTTGCTCCCTTGAAGCGACTACAGCCCTCCAGGCAGAACAAACCACTTCCGGAGAGGAAGTGATAAAACTTCAGCAAGAATAACCATGGTGACAATCTTGCAATTTGGAGGCTGTAAATAAGAGATATGTTTACTTTGGAAAGGAGACTGAGGAAAGAAAAGCTGTAATGACAACAACCTAGCAACAATCTTCTCTTCTGGGCTCATCTATAAAGAAAATACAGATAAGGAACCATTTCCCCGGCGGGCTGTATGTGAATCCAAGATTTCCTTTTGACAAGATGGTGTGAAAAGTCCTCTGTGATGAAGGCCACCAAACACTCAGGCCTTTTTAAATAGTTTTTTATTCTGAGGTAATTGCAGCTTCACCTGTAGTTACAGGAAATACCAGATTCCATGCGCCCTTTACCCGGCTTCCCTCAATGGTAACAGTTTCCATAAGGAAACTGACATTGATACAATGAGCGGGTTTTGAAGAGCTCTCAAAGAGATACATTGCCAGGTTTGAAAATATAAAAATGTAACTCCTCTGTATTAAAAAAAAAATACTTAAAAACTAAAATTAAATTATAAGAAAACCAAACAGGGAGAAAAAGCTTTTATGTTGATCCTAACAAGAAGCTGATGCTCATTCATATAAGGAGCATTCATGTTCACATGTTTATAAACAATACACTAAGTGGCCCTTGAAAATATTTTGATGGCCCATAGAATCATAACTAACAGTAACAGCTAGAACAATCTGTGAGGCAAAGTTGGATGAAGTCACTAATTTGAAGAATTCTTGTTTGACCTGGCCTTTCTGAAGCTTTCTACCATATAACCCCTTACGTTCATAAACTTACCAGTCTTTTTAGTATTAAATATCTTGTGTCTTCTTACCCACTCATTCAATCAATATTTATTTGTAGCTAGCTATTGGTTAATTGTTTTTTTTTTTTTTTTTTTGATGTTAGGAAAACAGGAGTGACCCTGTAAAAGTTGTCTGGGGAGCTGACATTCTAATGCTTCCCTCCTTCGGTCTCAGCTATGATTGCCCTTTTTTAGGATTTCATCGTCTGGAAGGATCACCATAGAAGCTTCCAGAGGAATTGCCTCTGAACACTCTTTCCCCCATTCCCTAGTTTGTTTTCTATCCTGCTGATCCTTCCAATGGGTACAGCTGATGACGACACATCCACGCTCATGTTCTGTCTTTTCCCCTTCTGAGGTTCCTGTGCGGCCCTTAGTGGTCCAGCGCCACCTCCCTGGGCATCACGTCACTCACCCACAGAGGAAGCGGCTAGCCTTCAGGGCCCGCACGGGGTCCTCCTTAGGACCCCGTGTCCTCCCATTGCATTTCTGCTTCAAAAAGTCCACTTCTTAACCTCTTGGTCTAAACATGACCTCCTCTGCTGAATGAAATAGAGAAAATCCCATTTAGTGAGAGATTTCATTTACTTGGAGGTCATCACATTGCTGCCCACTGATTGGTCTAACGTGCTGTCACTCTACTCTGAGCAAAGAGAAGTTGTCTGTTCCAGCACTGACCGCATCCTGATGCCCTTGACGCTGTTACAGTGGAGCAACAGTGATGTGTGTGTGTGTTGGGGGATTCAGAGAATTTTCTCAGCATTTTCTGTTTCTTCTATGAATGTCTTTGGGGTTCTTGGCTAAAAATCTAAGTCACTGTAAAAAATTTGAAAATTAGAAAAAATACAAAGAAAAGAACACCAAACACTCAGAGTTTAATATTGTCAGGTTTGGGCATATCTCCATTTTCCCCTGTACTTTTATTTAGTTTACATTGATTATTATACAATTCAGGCTCTCATGGTTTTTTCCACTTAAAGTAGATTAACATATTTTGAGCTTTTGATGCAAACTGCTAAAATGATTTTCAAAAACAGCTTAAAATTCTACTGTCCCGGCATGAGATATGAGAGGCACAGCTTTCCCTCCACACCCTGGTAAATGCTGGCGTTAAGTACCGGTGGAAGAGACAAAATTGGGCTTTTTTCCTTCAACTTTTTTTTTTTAATTTTAGTAGAATTGACTATATTAAGACGCCTACTTTCCACCTCTCCGAGTTTCCTAGACTTTCCCTGGCCTGTCTGCTTAGTGAATATTCCATCTTTTCACATTGGTTCATGTGAATTCATTTGTCCACACTTTAGATCCTTACTCAGTCTTATTTATTGGGGAGAAAGTGGGGAATTTTCGAGCCTTTCTCTTAGTTTGTAATGTTTCCCATATGTGTACACACATTTTTTGTGTTTAATCTGTCTTTTCCTTTTTAATTCATTCCACTGTATTTAAGCTTAGAAAATTCTTACTTCATCCAATGACCCAGGAGTTCCTTTCACTTACTTTTTTTACTTTTAAAATCATTGAGTTCTAGGCTCGGCACCTATGGCTCAGAGGCTAGGGTGCCAGCCTCATATACCAGGGTTCAAACCCAGCCCAGGCCTGCCAAACAACAATGGCAACTACAAACAAAAAATAGCTGGTGTTGTGGTGGGCACCTGTAGTCCCAGTTAGTTGGGAGGCTGAGGCAAGAGAATCACTTAAGCCCAATTGCTTGAGGTTGCTGTGAGCTATGATGCTGTGGCACTCTACTGAGGCCAGCATAGTAAAACTCTGTCTCAAAAAAAATAAACAGATAAATAAGAAGAAGAAGAAGAAGAAGAAAAATCAAGTTCTGATCAATCTGCAGCTTATTCTGTAAAGTTAGAAGTGGATATTTCCCCCAAATCTTGCTAATTACCGTGCCATCCCTGGTTGAGAAATCTCTGATTTCTCCGTTCATGAGTGACACCTTGTGTAAGGTGTGCTGGGAAAGGCTGATGAGTTTTACGGAGTGTCTGGCTCTGCCCCCTCGCCTGCTGCCCGCCCCTGGACGCTCAGCAGCACTGTCCTTGTTTTCGCCACACGCCGTCAGATCTGTTGGGGCGAGTTCTCCTCCATCCTCTTCTTGTAGAAAGCTTTCTCAGGCATTTCCACCTATGTGCTCTTCCAGATTTGTCGGGAAAAGTTATTTACTTTCAACTATACGATTTTCCCTTCTAACACATGGCTGCTCCATCTGAAAAAAATATATATTTTTCTCAGCTTAAGTTTTAGTTTGTCTCTTTATATTTGTTATTATAGATATTCTTAGCTATTTTATATTGTGGTTGCTATCATAAAAGGGATTTTTCAGACATTTTACTTATTCTGATATATTTATAGAAAGTTTGGTTACTTCACTACTGCTTTTATAAATTTTTTAACTATTAGGTAGATCTCCTGAGTTTCTACATATACTTCTAGACGGGACCGAGGGTGAGGAGCTTGTTACTCTGAGCACCAGGCTCATAACACACAGGCAAAGATAATGGCTGTGACAGAGGTCAGGAGGATGACTGGCACTCAAGGTGATAGAAGGGGGAGGTGAGGGCGGTGCTCCTGGGCCCCCCACTCTGCTGTTGCCCATGGGGTTACCAGGAATCTTTTAGCGACTACGAGTTCATTGGATTGTCCATTCTTAATGTGTTGGTTTTTCTATTTGCATGTCTTTTTTTAAAAATAGACACATCATTTTTATTGATAGTTCAGGGCCACGATGGAGTGTTTCTCAGAATTGAAATAAGACAGTCCCAATACAAGGGAATGTAAAATTGTAGAAGATGGGGTAGCTCTTCCCCCTCATCCTCTGCCTTGGGACGGTGTCCCCCAACCTCTAATCCTCTCGAGGGCAGCTTGAGTTGGTGGTCCTTGCACCTAGACTTCAGTGTTTGCCTCACTCTGCTCCCCCAAAAGAATAATTTAACAAAACCCAAACTTCAAAGTGTAATGAACAAATTATTTAAACTACTACAGTGTTTCCTAAGGAGATGCTATGCTTCCGTCTCCTCTTCCTGAAAACCGGCACACCCACGTGGGGAGAAGGGTCTGCAGATGGTCCATGTCGTGCCCACCATTCACACGGTAGTGGCCCCTGAGTCACGCGAGGACTCTGCCCTGGGAGGGGATGGCCCGTACACCTCTGAGGAGGGCCGAGTCCTTGCAGAGCTAGTGAATGAAGCTTGGATGATTACCCCGTGGCCTGTTAAAGAGTGACTGAGACAGAAAGGACGGAACTTGTAGAGAGGCAGCAACGAGCCAGAGCGGGTGACACAGTGAAGGAAGGGGACGGTGAGGATGGGGCTCACCGAGCAGAATCCCCAGGGGACCCAGGGGAACCCTGATGTACCCTGGCCAGGCATGGAGAGGAGCACAAGTGGACAAAACAAGCTGGTGCTCATCTATCTGTGCCGGGTCTCTGTGAGTGCTCTTGTCCGCTGGTACAAACAAGGCTCAATTTCTGAGCCCTGCGGAAGCTGCAGAGATTGGACCCAGAGCTAAAGGATACTCAGCATTTACAGACAATATCGCAATTTTATATAACGATCACAACATCAAAAAAGACTTAAAAGTGGAATGGGGTTATTTTATTTTCATATCTTTGGGGTGATAAAAACCTCAAACACTAGAGAATGCCTCCAAAACCTTGAAAATGCACGACTGAATAAAATTTCAGGGTCCATAAGCACCCCAGAGTTTATCCACAAGGACCCCTGGGGATCCGTGGATCCCAGTTTCCTGATCTGAAATTTGTGTCTGTGAAATTTCACCCGCGATGCCTTGCTGTGTGAAAGCAGGAAACCCTCCAGACGGGGTGTAGAACTCCAGCCACGTCCCCGTCAATGTAAACCAAAGTTCATGGGCTGAGGGGCATGCAGTTGGGGGGTGGGGGGGGGCTAAAGGATTGTTTTGTCTTTTTAAAATATACTATATTTTTAAACTTTCTCCAGTATCTTGATTAGCAAATATATTACTTTCTAATGTATCTAAACATATAAATTTTTTAGAAGAAATTAAGTATGTTTCTAACCAGACCAGACCTAGTCTTCCTTCTTTGATGGCTTAAAGCAGTGGGCTGAAGCCGCCCCCACGTCCCAGAGTCTTACTCAGTGCAGAGCTACTTGAGTAGTGGACACCTCCCTCCCTCCACGCCCTGCTCTCGTCTGCTCTATGTCTGCTTCTTTCTCAGCCCCAGCTTGGTCCGCTGCCTCCCAGACTGGTGTGGCCAAGGACATCTGAATGTCAACTAAACCTCTGCTCCACTGAGATGGGCTCTGTCAGGCCACCGTGCACCCTGTTCTGTCTCCAACACGCTGATCTTAGCAGCAAAAGCCCCGCCCTGTCCCGGAAGCCCCATTCATTACTTATTACTCAGGCTTTCATTCAGCACACATTTGGATAGATTCGAATGTAAACGAGGTTCTCTAGAAACAGAGAAATTACCTATAAAAGGTAAATAGAAAATCCACCCAGCTGGAAATTAGGAAAACTTGCCCCTGACAGCTGCTGTACTAAGTGTCGGATGCAAAAGAGTCGCTTCTTCCTGGAAATCACAGAGTGCACATTGAAGTATCAGTGAATTGACATTTTCACTGGTCAATGATTAACATAAAATCATGAAACACACTGATAGTCAAGATTTGATCATTTAGGCAACGCCCACACATTGTAGGAGGCCAGGTATCACCGATACAGGGGTGGCCGCTAATTCTAATTTAGTCAGGTAATAATTTCTGTTCTGTTCCCTCTAAATTTTTCTTCCTTCTTTCAAAGAAGGAAGCCAGACTGTATTTATTTCCTGTTGCTTTGTAACAAATCACCAGCAATTTAACAGCTAAAGACAAAACTCATTTATCAGCTCACAGTTTTGTGGGTCAAAAGCCTACAAAATGGCTTGGCTGGGTCCTCAGGGTCCCACCAGAGAGATCGGGGTGTCTGCCCCCTGTGATTCATTCTGGCAGCTCTAAGGGACAACGTACTTCCAAGCTCACTCAGGTCCTTAGCAGAATTCAATTCCCTGCTGCTATAGCACTGAGGTCCCTGTCACTCGGGGGGCTGCTCTCTGTTCCTGGATGCTTACCAACCTCTTTGACACATGGCCCCCCTCAGCCTCCAAAGCCATCATTTGATCCCCTCACACACAGTCCCTCTCAGGCTCGGAATTCCTATCTCCAAGAAGATCCCAACTCTTGTAAGGACTTGGCTGATTGGGCCACATAATTGCTGAAAATAAATAAAACAGTTTCACACACGAAGTAATAAATAAAACACTGATTTTGGCCTGGTATTAGCACCGTACTTTTGTGACTGTAGATAATGGACACACTGACCTTCCTATGGCTAAACCCGCTAGCCTGGCCCTGAAACTCTCCACCCAGACGTGAAGGCAGCACAGAGAGTGGCAGGAGGACTTTTGGTAACATGAAGACAAGGGCTGGTGGTGAACTTGGTCAGCAACCTGTAAAATTTTTCTGTGCCTGTTTTAAATCTTTAAAAGCCTGGGAATGAAACCAGAGGCGCAGAACATTTCTGCGGGCCTTGGCCAGAGATGGTAACCTCCTGCTTCACAGAGGCGCAGGCCTGGGGAGGAAAGGGGAAGTCTGTGCTGGCGGGAGGGGCCAGCTCCAGGGGCGTTTAGGCTGAAGGCCATGCTTCCTTCTCACTTCCCCAGGAGGACAGACCAAGCTGTCCATGACGCTGGTGTCGGGCTTTGGTTTCCAGCAAACATCACACAAGAACACTGAGGAGTTTTTATTCTGGTATTCAGCGTTGTCCTGAGGGCGACGCTGTCCCATCGGCTCTGCTTTCCACCCTCCGCTCAGTGATTCTGTTCACTGCTCCCTTTCCACCTCTGCCCCCCACTGCGCACCCCTGCACACCCAGCAGGTGCACACCTATAAAGCCAGGTGCACACACAGCAATGCATAGACACAGGCGGACACCTTTACACTCGGACACACTCCCACGAACATGAGCACATCCTCTCAAACACCAGGACACGCGTGCTCACGGCGCACACATGTGTTAAGCGCACACATTCACACTTCTGGGCAGAAATTTCAACCCACAACTTCCCGCCAGGCACACCTGAGGATTTCTTTCCTAACTGTGTGCTGGCCCTCCTGATGCGGGCCCCTGAAGTTGGGTGATCACAGTTTGAAAGTGCAGAAAAGCCGTGAAGGCAGATCCGTGGCCGGGGAGCCACCAGCCAGCTCTCAGCAGGGCCAGCTCGCCCTCCCTCAGGACACCAGATCGGGATTTAGATCCTAAGCCCCTCCGGCACCTCCACTTTCTTTCCTTATGTTGATTCCCCCACCCAGAGTCCTCTTCTTTCCCCCACGTCCTTTCTCCTCTCTTATCTGTGTGATGCTAGGAGCTGAGCAAGTCCCAGCTCCTGGCTGCACAGGCCCCCAGGGCGTCAGGGAGCCAGCCCCCCTCCCTGCACAAACCCAGCCAGCCCCACATCCAGCTACCTTCTGTCCCTCCCAGATGTCCCCGGGGCATTTGGACCCAGTCCAGTTTTCACAGGAACCACTGAACTTTCCGGGCTCCAGGGCCACAGAGTGCCACCTTAGCCTCAGTCAGTGATCTTGAGAACAAAAGCCATGACTCCACTAAGTCTGCAGCTGGGAGCCCACGTCCACTGCGTCTCCAGAGTGTGGACGTGGCCCCTGCAGAGAACCCAAACTTGGCTGCAGAGCCCATGTCTCCTTGTCCAACCACCGTGCAGACCCACAGGCCGCTACATGGCAAAACTAGCTTTCTCCTGAGAAAATACTAGATGTGATGAATTCTTCCAAAAGTTCTTTTTAACAGGTCTCTGTGCACCTTGGTGGGGCATCATTTGTAAGTCTTTCCTTCGGTATTTGGTGTAGAACTAGGAATGGGCACTGATGTGGGTACAAAGACAAGTGGAAGGGCCGACAGTCTCTAAGCAACTGCGGTCTCTCCTTTCAGGATTGTATTTGAGCTTATAAAATAGAGACTTGCTGGGAGCCTAAAAGTGACCAGTGACAGACAACAAAATCCAGCCGCCACTTCTGTCACCCTGCCATGTGCATAAGGCCCTTGTCCCTGTGTCTTCCCAGGCAGCGCATGTGTCTCAGCCAGGAGGAGTCAGTGAAGCGGGCGGGACTGTGTGCCGAGCTGCTAGTTCAGGGTCAGCTCTCAGTCTGAAGGGAAAGTGCTTTGACCCACTCTCCCCCCCACGCTCAAGCTGATTTTCTAGACTTTTCAGAGGGAGAGAGCATGCTGCTTCATTGTATAAGGCTTTGACGTAAACCATGTAACTTCTGGAGATGTTTCTTAGAGGGTTACCATCGGTCACCAAAACATAATGTGACTTGGAGAACAAATGGTTTCCCTTTTTTAAAAATGGGGAAACCACACAGCGCACACACGCGACGCCTTTGCCCAGCTCCTGTGGAAAGATCTACGTCAGCCCCCAAGGAGTGGAGACAGCTCACGCTTGCTTGGACTCATGAGGAAGAAGTGCCACCAACCCCAGACACAGTGTCACCACCCACGTGTAAGCAGAGAGCTCAGGGCTGACAGGCCCATGGCCCATTAGGAACCAGCTTCAAAAGAGTCATGGCTTTTGTGGTGTCACAGAGAGAAAGAGGATGGGTTGCCAGTCAAAAAAATAAAATGAAACAGTGACCAGAATGACTCTTTAAGTGCGTGGTCTTTACTTCAGTGGTTCCCAAATGTCAGGGTGAGCAGGTAGAGGAGGCCGCAGAGGTCATGGCTGGACTGTCCCTGCCACAGGCGCTCTGGCGGGAGGGGCTTCCGCACACAGCAGACTCCGCAGCTTTGCAGGGAAGTGGTTGGGATCTGGGTACAGACCGGCCAGTAAAGCTGAGAGGATGTGCACAGGGTTCAGATCCAGGGGTGGGAGAGAGGGGACGTGGGATCACGCGACAGCCCGACCTGGACAACCTTGTTCCCTCCGCACCTCCAGGTATGTGGGGACGTGTTCGCCTTCACTGCCCCCAACTTCCCAGCACTGATAAGAACTCCTTGTCCAGGAGACTTCGGTCTATGGTGTTTTGCCTCCTTAATGGATCCTCTTTTTCTTCTGTAACCAGAGAAAGGGGCAATTTTGGCTTTTCACAATTTTAGCTGCAGACTCAGGGGCCACCCCTTGGGCGTGCCTGGCCAGCAGGCTGTTAGCTCCTCAGAGTGGGCATCGGCCTGGTCAGGCTCTGAAACCTCAATTAGCAAAGTCCTGTCCTGCTAAGTTGGAACCCGGTACACAATGTTCCACTCAGTGTGCTGCCACCGGACAGATGTCTGATGGTGAGGGACAAGGAACAAGCCTGGGGAAACGACTGCGGCAGGTGTGTGTTTGCGTGGATGTGTGTACGTGTACACACACACCTGAAACCAAAATGTCACAAAGTGCCACATCCCCCCACTGCATGTGAAGTCACATCTCCCCACTGCATGCGAAGTCCTCAAGCTTTTTCTTTTCTCTTCTCTTCCATTCATTTTTTTTTCAATATTGCTCAAAGTCCTCTAAATAGCTTCTCTGTCCTCTAACTCACAACTTTGAAAGTCAGTCTTTCAGACAACAGAATACTTTTCCTATTGAAATCAAAAAAGCAATCACACTGCCTCTGACCCAGGCCACCTTTTACAGGACCTGGGCAGGAGACAGGTGCAAGTGGGGCAGGCTCATCTCCTAAACATTTGCAAGAAAAACACCCAGGGTCACCTCCCCACTCTTCTCCTGCTTAGTCCCTGGACCACCCCCTTGAGCTCAAGTTGGCATCCCCAGCCCTCTGTGGGGGCTACAGGGCCCAGATGGGGTCACACCAGCCACTCCTCTGGGGCTGGCACTCTGAGGACCCAGTGACACACCACCTTCTACTGCTTCATCTCGGAGAGGCCAGTACCAGCTCATGGAGTTTTTTTTTTTTTTATTAATAAAAGATAATCTCTATAGCGACAGAAACAGAGGGTGACACAAACAACCAACAGAGAGAAGGTTTCAGAATGTGTAGCAGTTTTCAGATTAGACAGAGTTTGTATCATCTTGACTCCAAGTTCACTGTGAAATGACAGCTGCTACCTTCCCCCTCCCAACAGTCACATTTATACACAGGGGACCAGGAAGGACCCTCTCTAACCCATGGTTACCAGCCACTTGTCTCCATGGACTCAATTTAGTTTGTTTTAGTAGTCAAATCTTATGGGTCGGGGCAGGGGGTCACATCTGTAATCCTAGCACTCTGGGACGCTGAAGTGGTGAATTACTTGAGCTCAGGAGTGCAAGACCAGCCTGACCAAGAGTGAGACCCTGTCTCTACTAAAAATAGAAAAACTAGGCATGATGGTACATGTCTGTAGGCCCACCTACTGGGCTGGCTGAGGCAAGGGGATTGCTCAAGCCCAGGAGTTTGAGTTGCTGTGAGCTATGACTCCAAGGCACTCTACCCAGAGTGACAGACTTGAGACTCAACTCTGTTTCAAAAAATAAAAATTAAAAAAAGTTTGTGTAACCAATGATTTGTGTTCATTACCTTAAACTCAATTGCTCTAATGGATATTTTTATTAAGTTTAATAATTTTAAATTCGTGACTCAAGTTCTCTTGAGTTACAAATTATTATTATAATCACAATACAGGCAAATACAGACAATTTTATCTTCTTTATTTTTAAAGTTATAACTTTTAATCCTGTTTTGAACTTGGTTTATCGCCCAGAACATTTAGAGCAAAATTGGATGGCAGGAAATGATAAGACTGCGTTTCTGATCTCATAGAAACGCTTCCGGTATGATATTATCTATCTGGTGTACGAGGTCCTATAGTACCTAGTAAAGAGGGGTTTTTTTCTTTTTCAATAACAATGATAGTTAAGCAAAACTCAATTCCACTTCAGCATCTCTTGGTATTTTTCTTTTTTTGTATTTTAATTTAAAATACATACCAATAGATTTTCTACCATTATATTATCCCGTTTCCCTGGAATAAGCCTTCAGTGACATTAAAATATTACAACATACCTATGAATTTACTTGTAAGTATTTTGTTTAGGATGTGGGCAATTTTATTAACAACATACTATCTTCTCCAATGTTACTGATATTAGAAAATATATTGTTTATATAAAAATAATACTATAATTTTCTCTCTTTGTCTGGAAGAGTTTGTGAAATATGGGAAGTTTCTTTTCCTTGAAAGCTTAAATGAATTCCCCACTGAAATCTTCTGAGTCAGGGATTTGTAGAGGAGGTAATGTTTCATTTTTATGTTTTATAGTCTAATTCTGTTTTGTAATTTTTTACATTGTAATAAATCTATTCAAGTTTTTGCTTGGAACAAAGTTTTTCATCTAATGTGTGGGCAGGAAAAGATACTTTTTTTGATAGCTTAACATTTATCAGTGTAATATTCTGCCAATGGTCATGCCTTTTTCACTTCTGATTTTCACGTATCATTTTTTCTTAATGAGATTTACCAAGATCTTCCCCCAATAACCCTCACAGAATCAGATTGGGGTTTATTTTTTATTCTCTTTACTGTTTTGTCTTAAAAAACAAATAGGAGAGAAAGTTATTGTTATAAAATATGTAAAGAATTTAGGAGTATTCAGAACAAAAAAGGGGTCTCTCC
Organism: Galagoides demidoff; assembly: GCA_963574575.1. Taxonomy (NCBI): domain Eukaryota; kingdom Metazoa; phylum Chordata; class Mammalia; order Primates; family Galagidae; genus Galagoides; species Galagoides demidoff. Next base: position 592 of record CAUYQV010104752.1, on the reverse strand, counting down.
CTCATTCCTCTCCTCTCAATCCTGATCCTTGCTCACCCGGGGCCAACCCTAGGCCAGGGTTGGGAGCCTGTTTCCGGCCTCACAGATGTGCGGGAGCTCATGTGATGTACCCCAACATCAAGGGTCTATGCCATGATGGCTTACTGCTGCATTTTGGAGTCTGATTCACTTAACATTTATTGAGTGGTAACTGGGTGTTCTTTTTCATTCAAAGGTCTTGTGATACATAGGGGGACAAAACAAACATCCCTCATCCCAGGGACCTCAGCTCCCTACTGCCAGAAGATGCCTCACTGAATTCTTTTTAGTGGCAGCATAATTTATTTAAGTGTAGCACTGTTGGCGGCACCTTGATTCACCCCTCCCCCCAAAGTTTTTTATTTATTACAAATAAGGCTGCAATGAATAGCCTGAAATACGCATTTTGGCACAGGAGCAAATATTTCTTTTTTTTTTTTTTTTTTTTTTTGAGACGGAGCCTCAAGCTATCCCCCTGGGTAGAGTGCCATGGCATCACAGCTCATAGCAACCTCCAACTCCTGGGCTCACGCGAGTCTCCTGCCTCCGCCTCCCAAGTAGCTGGGACCACAGG
>CAUYQV010104748.1:0-10810 GCA_963574575.1 Galagoides demidoff | reverse complement strand
GCAACCAAAAAATGGCTGAGCGTTGTGGCGGGTGCCTGTGGTCCCAGCTACTTGGGAGGCGGAGGCAGGAGACTCGCTTGAGCCCAGGAGTTGGAGGTTGCTATGAGCTGTGATGCCACGGCACTCTACCCAGGGGGATAGCTTGAGGCTCCGTCTCAAAAAAAAAAAAATCTTCTCATAATCAGCAATATGTGTCAAGAATCTTAAAAAGGCAACACTCTTGCATTTAGGTATTCTATTTCTGTCTAGGGAATTTAGTTTCAGGAAATAATCATAGATGCACATATAAATTTGAAAGCTAGGATACTCACTGTAGTTCATAAGATCATTTAAATGCCTAGTTGTAAGAGAAAAGCTAATAAGTTATGGCCTATCATAGGATATTTCTGTAGCTACCCAAATTACGCTTTTTGAGAAATATTTAATTATATGGAAAAAAGTTTATGATAGTGTTAAGTTAAAAAAGAAGCAGGCCACAAAAGAGTGGCCATACAACATAATCTTTTTCTTTAATTTACCAACTTGTCACAGTACAGTATGATATTAACTTTATTTAAAACGCATGCAATATATATACAAGGGTCGAAGGAAATGTATCAAAATAATGATGATGCTATCATGAGGATTTTTATTTCTAAAATGTGTTGCTTTTATATCAGAAAAATAAATATCTTATCCACAAAACTTAGTAGATCTGAAGGGAAGAAAGGAAAATATACTGTAGTAATTCACTTTGAAACCAAGGCTCAGGCTCAGGAATGTTCCATCTTATAAATGTAAAACCTTTTCTTTCTTTCTTTTTTTTATGTGAGAGGAATAAAAAGATCATTTTTATTTTTATGCCATCGAATCTATGGATAAATGGCAATAGACCTATAATCTTTGTAACCCATGGATAAATCTTTTCTTAATAAGGATAGTGTCTGCAGACAAGTCAATATAGGATTTGGGACATAATTAAAAATGTCAGATGTTGGTGTCCTCTATCTGGAATAAGAGATGAGATGGGAGAAGAGATGATACACACATTTCCCCAGTACTTATTTCTCAGGGGTTTTGTATGAACAAAGATAATACTTATTTAAAAAACTATAAATAGCCTTTGAATTGGCTATGAATTTTTTTTAGGAGACAGTCTCACTCTGCCACCCAGGCTGGAATGCAGTGGTCCAGTCATAGCTCACTATAACCCAAATTCCTAGGCATAAGCACTCTTCCTACCTCAGATTTGCAAGTAGCAGCACTGTAGGACCACACCAGTATGCTGGGATAGTTTTTTTTTTTAAATTTTTTTGTACTGACTGGGTCTTACTGTGTTGCTCAAGCTGGTTTCAAACTCCTAGTCCAGCGGTTCACCACCTATGGGTCACGACCCACAGGAAATTTATTAAAGGGTTGCTGTGGCATTAGGAAGGTTGAGAACCACTGTCCTAATCTCAAGTGATCCTCCCATCTTAGTCTCCTAAAGATCTGTGATTACAAGTGTAAGCTACATGCTGAGAATATTGGCTATGACTTCTTTTTTTTTTTTTTTGGCACTTTTTGGCTGGGGCTGGGTTTATTTATTTATTTTTATTAAATCATAGCAGTGTACATTAATACTATCATGGGGTACAGTGTACTGTTTCTGTGTACAATTTGAAATACTTTCACCAACTGGTTAACATAGCCTTCATGTCTTTTTCTTAGTTATTGTGTTAAGACATTTATATTCTACATTTAGTAAGATTCACATGTACCCTTATAGAATGAACCAGAGACGTGATCACACCAATCACTCTCCCTCCAGCCACCCTCCCCTCCCCTCCCTTTCCCCTCTCCCCATATTCCTGAGCTAAAATTGGGTTATAGCTTTCCTATGAAAGCTATAAATTAGTTTCATAGTAGGGCTGAGTACATTGGATATTTTTTCTTCCATTCTTGGGATACTTTGCTAAGAAGAATATTTTCCAGCTCCATCCATGTAAAGATAAAGGAGGTAAAGTCTCCATCTTTCTTAATGGCTGCATAGTATTCCATGGTGTACATATACCACAATTTATTGATCCATTCGTGGATCGATGGGCTCTTGGGCTTCTTCCATGACCCGGCAATTATGAATTGGGCTGCAATGAACATTCTGATACAAATATCTTTATTGGAGTGTGATTTTTGGTCTTCTGGATATATACCTAATAGAGAAATTATAGGATCAAATGGCAGGTCTATTTTTAGTTAAGTGTTCTCCAGATGTCTTTCCAAAAGAACGTATTAGTTTGCAATCCAACCAGCAGTGTAGAAGTGTTCCCCTTTCTCCACAACCATGCCAGCATCTGTGATTTTGGGATTCTGTGATATAGGCTAATCTTACTGGTGTTAGATGATATTTCAAAGTAGTTTTGATTTGCATTTCTCTGATGATTAAGGATGGTGAGCATTTTTTCTTATGTTTGTAGGCCATGCGACTGTCTTCTTCAGAGAAGTTTCTCTTCAAGTCCCTTACCCACTCTGAGAGGTGGTCACTTGTTCCCTTCTTGCTAATATGTTTGAGTTCTCTGTGGATTCTGGTTATTAAACCTTTGTCGGAGACATAACCAGCAAGTATCTTCTCCCATTCTGAGGGCTGTCTGCTTGCTTTACTTACTGTGCTTTTGTCTGTGCAGAAGGTTTTTAATTTGATGAGGTCCCAGTAGTGTATTTTCGATGTTGCTTCAATTGCCCAAGAGGTCCTCTTCATAAAATTTTCCCCCAGGCCAATTTCTTCAAGTGTTTTCCCTACACTTTCTTCTAGTATTTTTATAGTTTCATGTCTTAAGTTTAAATCTTTAATTCAGTGAGAGTCAGTCTTAGCTGGTGAAAGGTGTGGATCCAGTTTCAGTCTTCTGGAGGTCATTAGCCAGTTTGCCCAGCACCATTTGTTAAGTAGGGAATCTTTTCCCCACTCAATGTTTTTAATTGGCTTGTCAAAGATCAAGTAACAGTAAGTAGCTGGGTTCATCTCTTGGTTCTCTATTCTGTTCCATACATCTACCTCTCTGTTTTTGTGCCAATACCATGCTGTTTTGATCACTATGGATTTATAGTGACGTCTGGTAGCATGATTCCTCCTGCTTTGTTTTTATTCCTGAGTAATGTCTTGGCTATTCGATGTTTTCTCTGATTCCATATAAAATGAAGTATTATTTTTTCAAGATCTTTAAAGTATGACAATGGAACTTTAATAGGGATTGCCTTAAAATTATATATTGCTTTGGGTAGTATGGACATTTTAACAATGTTAATTCTTCCCAATCATGAGCATGGTATGTTTTTCCATTTGTTAACATTTTCAGCTATTTCTTTTCTTAGAGTTTCATAGTTCTCTTTATAAAGGTCTTTCAAGTCTTTTGTTAGGTAAACTCCCAGATATTTCATCTTCTTTGGCATAGAATAGAGTTCTTGACTATTTTTTCAGCTTGACTGTTGTTGGTATATATAAAGGTTACCGATTTATGAGGGTTGATTTTGTAACCTGAGACGCTGCTGTAGTCCTTGATCACTTCTAAGAGTTTTGTGGTAGAATCTCTGGTATTTTCCAGGTATACAATCATGTCATCTGCAAAGAGTGTACGTTTAATCTCTTCTGATCCTATATGGATACCCTTGATTGCCTTTTCTTCCCTAATTGTGATGGCTAAAACTTCCATTATGATGTTAAAGAGGATTGGAAACAATGGGCAACCTTGCCTGGTTCCTGATCTGAGTGGAAATGATTTCAATTTAACTCCATTCAATACTATGACTTCTTTTCATTCTTTTTTTTTTTTTTTTTTTTTGCTAATGCTATACAATCTCACTCTGTTGTGCAGGCTAGGGTGCCATGGCATTAGACTAGCTCACAGCAACCTCAAACTCCAGAGTTCAAGTAATCCTCCTGCCTCAGCCTCCCAAATAGCTGGGACTACAGGTACCCCCACCACAACACCCAGCCAATCTTGCTGGAGCTCCTGAACTCAAGCAATTCTCCTGCCTGGGCCTCAGAGAATGCTAGAATTATAGATTTTAGCTGCTGCACCTGGTCTCAGCTATGATATTTTGACAATCATTTTGCATGTTAGAAAATTCTCTCATTTTTTTTATTGTGGTAAACATTACATAAATTTTATCAGCTTGACCATTTTTAAATGTATAGTTCAGTGTTATTAAATACAAGCATAATGTTGTGTAATCATCACCACTATCTCCCTAACTCAGGTAAATTTGAAACTCTATACCCATTAAATAATTATTCCCCATTATTCCCTCCCCCAGCCCCTATAAACCTTCTTTTATGCTCTGTGGTTTTGACTGTTCTAAATATCTCACAGAAGTGGAATCACACAATATTTGTCTTTTTGTGACTGGCTTATTTAATTTAGCAGAATACCCTCAAGGTTCAGCCATGTTGGAGTATGTGTGAGAATTTCCTTCCTTTTTAAGGTTGAATACTATTATATTTTATGCATACACCACATTTTGCTTACCTAGTCTCCTGACAATGGACGCTGGGTTACTTCCATGCTTTAGTTATTAACCTAGATGTTATTTTATGAGAACGAGGAATGAAAGGATAATTTACAAATGTTACTCATGTTATTGCCCTCAGGGCCTTTTGCACCCTCAGGAAGCAGTAGGGGTTAATCTCCTGGGCTATGACTCTACTTCACCCAGGATTCTCTGGAGAAAGGGCACTGTGGATCATTAACAGCAACATCTACTGAAGCTGGGATGTAATGGCAGTGAGGCTGGGACCCCTACAGCATCCATCACACAGTCCATTATAATGCATAATATTATGGTGAACCACCCTGTACATAATCTTTAGGTATGTCTGTAATTATTTCTGAGGCTAAATTACCAGAGGTAGTTTAAACAAAGAACACTAATAGCTAATAGATATGTTTATTGAATGGATTGGTGGAAGAATAAATCAGGAGAGGAGGCGTAAGGAGAGAGAAAAGATGGAGGGAGGCTGAAGGAATGAAGAAGATAGGTATGTGGCACACAGATCCAGAATGGGCTCCTGAGGGGAGGGTCCCTCTCACCTTGGTGACAGGACCAGCATGGGCCTGGTACTCATTGAATTCTTTCTGCAAAGGTAGAGGGTACTTCATTGCACGAATGGTTCCCATTGAGGTGCCCACAAACATCATGCGCCCGGAATGTGAAATGACAATGGCTGTGTAGGTGACATCGAATGCTGACATCTCTCGAAGTACCTGGAATGCAGACAGCTCTGTTCAGCAGGAGGGGCTGAGCTGCAGCTCCAGTGTCCCAAAGCCATTCTTTCCCTCTCCTCCAATAGCACTCTTAGGGGTCTGTATTTAAGGAAGTTATTTTTCTATTCCTTATAGCATCTGGAATAGTGTTTAGAACATAATAGGCACAAACTAAATATAATATTAACTAAATATAATATTTCTTGGTTGCTTAACTGATGAATAATTAGTTCTAGGAGTTAAGAATAATACTAGTGAAAGGAAATATTTATGTAGCTTAGCAAAATTCTATGCCTTTTTTTTTTTTTTTTGCAGTTTTTGGCCAGCACTGGGTTTGAACCCACCACCTCTGGTATATGGGGCCAGCACCCTACTCCTTGAGCCACAGGCACCACCTGGTTCTATTGCCCTTTTCATCTTGTTACTTATTCAATTCTTACAAAAACCCTCTGAGGTGGCCCCTGTTATCCTCATTTTAAAGATGACAAAACAAAGTCACAAAGGTGGTAGCTAACTTTGGTCAACTCCTGTACCTAGTGAGTGGCAATCTGGCTCCAGTCTCTGCATTTGATGGCTACACTATCATGCTTCTCAAAATGAGAATGGGATATTGACCATAAATTTATTTAGTAAACATTTATTAATGCCCATTATATAAACAAAACTATAAAGTAGTCCCCCTTCATCTGTGGGGAGGATACCTAGTAAATCCTTGAGACCACAGATAGTACTGACCCTTATATGTACTATGTTCATACATACCTATATGATAAAATTTAATTTATATATTAGGCACAGTAAGAGACTAACAACAGTAACTAAAAATAGAATAATTATAACAATATACTGTAAACAAATATCTTATTGTTCTGTACTCACCTATTTTTGAACCATAGTTGACCTCAGATGACTGAAACTGCAGTTAAAGGGGGACTACTGTACTCTCAGGGAAGTCACTGATTCCTCCACTCATTGAAGTATTTACCCATCCACCCATCTGAACATTTACTGAGTAACTTGTGGGGCTATCAAGACAAGTGAAACGTGGCTCTGCCAGAAAGGACATTTACTCTGCTGTTGCACTGTAAAAGCCATCACAGGATTGGGATCAGACTACTTGGAAGTACACAGGAGAGTATCTTACTCTATGCCACCATGGGGGGACCTGCCTATGCACTTTCCCAGGCACCAGCTGCATGATAGTGATGAGCCCTGAGGAAAGGCCAGAGAAGCCAGTGCAGATCAGCTGTTGCTGGGCTCCTAGAGAAGGACACAAGCCACATTTGTATGCAGTGTCCTTGCTGAGCTCTCCTGTCTTCCCTTAATTATTTGCAGCCAAATGTAATAATTCTAAAATTGCGGAATTTGGGGATTTCAACAAGAACTGGTGGCCAGTCTAGCTGATAAACACAAACTATCCAGTCATTCTATGTTTGATATGGAGATATGCTCTGAGAAACTTGTGCGTAGTTGACTCTACTGTGTGAACATCACAGGGTGTACTGCCACTAGCCTGGGTAGTCTAGCCCACTACACCCAAGGTTGTATGATCCAGCCTATTGCTTCTAGGCAACAACATGGACAGCATGTTATTGTGTTGCATACTGTAGGCAACTGTAGCACAATGGTATGCATGCATCTAAATATAGGAAAAGCACAGGAAATATGCGATTTTAGAATCTTATGGGACTGCCACTGTATATGCAGTCTGTTACTGACATCCTGTTGTGTTTTTACCACAGCAAAGTAAGTGCAGACCAAGGATAAGACAGCAGTTCAGAGAGGATGTCGATCTCAATGCCTGTCTGGCTGAATATGAAGAGAAGTTACAGAGAGCAATAAAACAGAAATGGAAGGAGCCCTACAATTTGGGAAGGGCACTGGGTGGGATATTCAGGAAGTGACACTAATTGAGCTGCCTCCCCAAAAGGAATGAGGAGCCAGGCGTTATTCCATGAAGAAGAGGCCTGTACTTCCTGCTGTAAGCACATGGACCAGTACAGCAGCCCAGTAGTCTGCAGGGGCAGACCCACCGAAGAATCTGCAATCTCCTTGATGGTCTGGTCTGATCCAACAGCAAATATAATTTTGGAATCGGGGGAGACAGTAACATAATTGTAACTGCAGGACTTGAGCACACATTCTGTCTCTCTTTTCCCTGTGGTCAGATTCCATTCATATACAGCACCATCTGTACCACAAGAAATCAGTTTGCTGTCATCTGCATTCCACACGATGGAACGAATCTGCAGGGGATGAAAATGTGTCTGGTTAAGGGTGTACGTGTATGCACATGCACACGCGTGCACATACACACACACTCACACACACAGACACACATGTGGAAAAGACATGAACTCCTCAGATGGTCCACTCGACTGAGGCAAAATATCCTTTCCTGGCATAGGCCCTCCTGCCAGCACAAAACACAGCTTCTTGGAAATGTTAACATTCTCTTTCCAATGAGACTTGCAAACTACTGAGGATGAAACACTCATTTCTTTTTCATTTTATGAATGAAAAGACTGAATCATAATAGTTTATTAAAACTACAACCAACCAATTTGTGCTGATTTTTTTCAAAACTTTTTTATTTTGGCATAGTTATATATTCACAGGAAGTTGCAAAAATAGCACAGAGAAAGTGGAATTCTGGAATGACAATGTATAGGCCTCAGGTGACCTCAATAATAAAATAAGTTAACTGAAAAATATGACCCAAATAGTCATTTAACTTCTGTAGAAACTATCCTAAGGGCATACAGCAAATAGAAAAATCCACTTAACTTTGGTAGGAACAGTCTGTGGCATTTGAACCATGACTTGCCCCAGCTTCAGAAACTTCACTGCTGTATACTCTGGGCAGGTGTGGCTAAGACAAAGGGACTCTTTCTCCTCGCAGCCTTGGGCTGTGGTTTCACTCTGGAGGTGTGGACTTCTGGCATTTTGTATCTCTGCCCTAGTCCCATGTTGCCAAACCTATATTCTACACAGGCATGGCCAAGGGACCTGGACTTCTTTCCCTGTTCCCGTCCCCACTTATCAGTGTAAGCTTCACTGCAAGTGCAGCAGGCTGAGAATAATGGTACCTCAATTGCTCCTGTCCCAGTTTTCTCACAGGGTTGAGGTTCTCAGCCATGAAGGACCAGGGGCTTACACATATACACCCATACAGTACCACATGAGGATGTTACGCCTGGGAAAGCAGGTCCCTGAGCCCAGCTCTAATGCAGTGGAGCGAAGCTTCTGCCCAGGGCAAAATCAGGCCCTAAGACAAGAGATCTATGGCTCTGCATGAGGGGACAGACTTTATTGGGAACAACATGGAGAAGTCCATGACTATGGGTGTTGTCTGAAAACATGGTAATCTTGGTATTAAGAATGATTAAGAGGAGACTGGTAAATCCATGATATAAGTAAAATGGCAGAGCAGTAGAATTTTAACAGGGAGTAACAAGGGAAAGAAATAGTCAAGAAGAGTGCTTCTGAGATCACAGGCAACTCTGGAGGCTGGATGGCTGTGTGCATGTACTAGACTGTACCCTCCTCCCCCCCAGGTGCAACTGGAGGAAGATGGGGCTGGAACACTTCAAAGCATCTCCTAAGCTACATGGCATCTCCTAAGCTACATGCGGACTTAATTACATGGAGAAGAGTTTCTCTGGCACAAGTGGCTTAAATGTAACAGCCTATCAAACAACAGACAAGATCCTCTGACTCCGAGGAAACTAAATCATACCCATCCCTGGCAGCCTGGAAGACTGTGCATTCCCAAGGCTTAACCCTCTCTTGTACAATCAATGGAACATCCAAGTCACTAGTGTCTGGCTGAACATGAAGCATAAAACAAACTCTGAACTATGGTATTAGCTCCCAAAGCACAAACAAATCTAATAGTAAAGGTAAAAATCTACCTGACCGAGGGTTTTAGGCACAATCTGTAACTAATAAACAGTTTAGGCCACCCAGGGGTAACCCCTAGATAGACTAAAGATATCTGAGCAGGGATATCAGAGGCGACACACTGCCAGGGAAAAAGATTTCACAGAATTATTTCAGCCAAGTCACTGAAATAAACAGATAAACAACCATCCAACCAACCATAACAACCCCCGAGAAGAACAGAATTGCTACAGTACATGGTTTAAAATATTTGGTCAGTAAAATATTTGGTCATTATTATGTTTATGAAACATAAATAAAACACAGGATAGTGTGACCAACAAGAAAATGACAGAAAGGAAAAAAAAAACAGGCAATAGAAACTTTTGAAGTTTTTGAAGGGGCCCAGGTGATGAACTAAGCAGACTTCAAGGTAGCTCATATAAATATATTCAATATCCTGACAAACACAAGTATTTATCTTGTCTTCAATTATTCATAATTAAACAAGTCACATCAAATAGAGACTATCAATAAGGAGATAAAAATTACTTTAAAAAAAAAAAGAACATTCCAGAATTGAAAAATACAACCACCAAAATGAAAAATTTACTAGGTGGGCTAAACAGTAGCTTTCACCTAGGGAACTGGAAGGTAAATCAACAGAGATTATGCAATCTGAGGGACACGCAGAAAAAAAAATCCTGAAAAATCAACAAAGCCTCAGAGAAATGTGGGCAACCATTAAACACACCAACATATGTGTACTATAATGGGAGTACCATGAGGAGAGAAAAAATATACAAGTAAATAATGCTAAGCACATCCCAAATTTGTTGAAAACATTAACCAACAAAATATTCAAGAAGTATGATAAATTCCAAATAGGATAAATGCCAAAAAAAAATCTATGCATATCATAGTCAAAATGTTGAAAGCCATAAGAAAAAATGATACAAGTGAATGCCCATAAAGATTAACATCTGGCTGTTCATCAGAAGCAAAATAGGCCATAAGGCAGTGGGAAACATATTCAAAGTACTAAAAGTAAAAAAAAAAAAAAATCTTATATCCAGAAAATGTATATTTCTGTATTTTAAACATAAAGCCTAAATATATTCCCAGATAAACAAAAACTGATAAAAATCCATTGCTAGATGATCTGCCTTACAAGAAATACTAAAGAAAGTAATACAGGCTGAAAGTAGGTGGCCTCAGACAGTCGCCTGAATTCATAAAAAATAACAACAATGACAACACCATCAAAGGACCAGAAAGAGATACATGCATTGTCTGGCCTACAACAGGTAAAAAGTAATAAGTATATTTGACTCAACAGCACAAAAGAGATGAGTAGAAATAAAGCTTTATGGGAATAAGAAAATGACACCAGATGGTGACTCAAATTCACAAGTAGAAATGAAAAGAAACCCCCCAAAATAAAAATATTATGAATAGATGTTAAAGCTCACTAACTTGTATTGTATCTTCATTTGCAGAGGTAAGTATATCATTTTTCCTCATTGTTATGTTAACTGCATTCCTGGAATAAACTCAACTTAGTCATGCTGTGTTATTTTTTTTTTTTTTTGAGACGGAGCCTCAAGCTATCCCCCTGGGTAGAGTGCCATGGCATCACAGCTCATAGCAACCTCCAACTCCTGGGCTCAAGCGAGTCTCCTGCCTCCGCCTCCCAAGTAGCTGGGACCACA
>CAUYQV010104746.1:0-24846 GCA_963574575.1 Galagoides demidoff | reverse complement strand
GCTTGCTAAACAATGACAACTACAAAATTAAAAAAAAAAAAAGTCAGGTGTTGTGGTGGGCAGCTGCCTATAGTCCCAACTACTTGGGAGGCTGAGGCAAAAGAATGACTTAAGCCCAAGAGTTTGAGGTTGCTGTGAGCTGTGATGCCATGGCACTCTACTGAGGGCAATATAGTGAGACTGTCTCAAAAGAAAAAAAAAAAAAGGGCGGTGCCTGTGGCTCAGTGGGTAGGGCTCTGGCCCTGTGTACCAAGGGTGGCGGGTTCGAACCTGGCCCTGGCCAAACTGCAACAAAAAAATAGACAGGCGTTCTGGCGGGTGCCTATAGTCCCAGCTACTTGGGAAGCTGAGGCAAGAGAATTGCTTAAGCCCAGGAGTTGGAGGTTGCTGTGAGCTGTGATGCAACAGCACTTTAATGAGGGCAGTAAAGTGAGACTTTGTTTAAAAACAACAACAAATTGATCTAAAGAGGGAACATATTGGTTTGGGTCTAAAGCCAGGGATGAAGATGGGCTTGACATAATAGCCTCAGGTCTCTGGTTACTTCCTGGCTTTACCCATTCTTGTGTGGGCCTCCTTTCCTGTCAGATTCTCTTCCTTGGGGGCAGGGTGGATCTCACTAGGCCCAAACACATCTAGTCCTCAGTGCTGCCTACCCAGACAAATAGCTCTGCCTACTCTCCCCAGCATCCCTATCAGTGCTCAAACCACTGTTTGGCAAATTCGTTCTGCCAGGACTGTCAGCCCACACCTGGCCCACTCACTTGCGTAGTCTGGTGGGCCACACTGGGCTGTGTGCTCACCACTGGTACGACAGATGGAGCCTCTTGTTAGAAACACGAGACTCTGGGAAAGAGCATGTCCCAGATAAAAAGGGAGGTTTGTTACTAAAAGATGGGAGGAGGAGTGGATGCTGAAAGCAAGCAAATTAAAAAAGTTTTCTCACTACAAATTCTGGTAAGTATTTGTCAGAAAGACAAAAACCTGCTAGCAGGCTCACAATAGTCAAGCAGTGAAGGCAGGGGTGGCAAACTGGCCCACTTACAAGTTTTGTATGGTCTGCAAGATCCAAATGGTTTTCAGAATGTTCGGACCTGACAATTATGTTAGATTCAAATTTTGGTGTCCATAAATGAAGCTTTATTGTAATGTGGCCATGCTTGTTTAAGTGTTGTCTGCGGCTGCTTTTGTACTGTAATGGCAAATTTGAATAGTTACTTGTGAAAGAGCCTACTTTGTGGCCTGCAAAGTCTAAAATATTAACTCTCTTGTTAATTTTCTGGTTTGGAACAGTCTTCCAAACCACTGAGGTAAGGGGAGAAAGAATCCCTCGAGAGAGGTAACTTCAGAATTTAAGCACAAGATTCAGCTTTCAATGAGGTCAACTTTAAGTTCTCAAGGAAAATATGATGGCTGAGGCTGACATAGGTAGGAGAGAGGAATTTTTTCCTGACCTGGGGCTCTGAGAAGAATTAGCCTCCAAAGTTTCTTGTTAGCCTTCCCACTTAGGACAGCTCCAGTTCATCCAAGCTGAACCAGGTAGGTAGTCCTGCTGTGAGTTAACACACTGACTTCCACACTAGAAAAAAATTTTTTGCCTTGGGGCCACAGTGTTTTATTAGGTCAAGAGATGTGTGAATTATATTTGCTTCACAAAGCAGGATCGAAATTAGCAAGTTAAATATAGCTCACATGGGCAGTTAATGTGTTAAAGAGCCAGAGGTGTAGAGGGTGCTAGGGTGTAGCTTTTTCAAGCTGTGTAGAGCATGATTTGCATTGCCAACCTGCTGTTCTGCTAAGCCTATTCTAATTAGCAAGGCCTTATTTTTTATCAAGACCCAGAGAAGCCTTACATGATTTAGATCAATATGGGGTTCATACACCTTAGCCTTTAAATGTTCTGCCTTGGAGTGCTGGTTGATAAAGATCAATAAATGCTAAGAACAGTGTTAAATTATGTCTCAACTTTGTTTCTCTACCTTCTTTCAGATGACACTGTGTATAATCTGCTTGATCTTTATACCCAGTATTGAATGAGCAGACCAAGCCTGTGGTGCACTGAGAAAATCAGCCTAGACTTCTGAGGGGACATGTACATATGTAGCCCATTGTAATTCTGGCACACTGGGCGACTCTCCTCAGAGCCAGCATAGCTTAGACCTTGGGCCCATTGTGCTTGGAATGTACTCCAAAAGTGTTCCTTTATTGCCCAGAGTAGGGAGTTCTGTAAAACCGGGGGTTCCCAGATCAGCAGAATGAGATGTAAGGCTTCTGTGCAGCCTTTGTGAGAGTGATTTTGGATCCCAGTCCTGGTGGGAGCTGGGAATCTCACGGCATCTCATAGTGTTCCAGAGGTAGTCAGCTCTAAATTCTCTGCCTTGCTTCATTCCAACTTGTAGGCACTGACAGGCAAGCTCTAAGTGGCTCAAGTTTGTGTTTTGTTGTTGTATAAACCATTTGTAGCAGACTCATGTGATGAGTTTTCGAGTGACTGCTTCCTTACAAGGCACTGTCCTGCCTGCCAGGCTTTTCTGGCATCTTTCCAGGCTTCCCTGAGATGGTACATAGGGTCTTGTCCTGAGCACAGTCCTTTTGTGTGGCACAGAAGCCTCGTCTGCTCCTTGAATTGTAGATGGTTGCCTGTGGTATCTGGGAGGTAGGCCTGGCTGCCTCTGTCTTCCTTGTCCACTACTCTTATCCCGCTGCTGTGTGGGCAACACTTTCAAGGGGACAGTGAAGTTGCAGGGAGAAGGGATTCTTTTTGACCCTGTCTAGACTGTTCCCCCCTTAAGGATGGAGAGAAGCAGAATGGCTAATTAGTAGCTAGAATTCAATGTGCTGGCCTCCTGATTAGAAATGTGAGTCCTGTTCTCTCTACAGTTATTTCCTCTGCTAGACTATTCACAGATGAATCTCTCTCAGCTCCTCCAGAGAGGCAGAGGGGATGTTGGAAAAGGGAGAATGCTTTCTCAGATCCCTTTAGGGAATCCCTTTAGGAAGGTGGTATTTGAGCTGAGTTTTGAAACACAGGTAGAAGTTACATATGTGGCAGCATCAGGGGAGGGAATTCCAGGTAGAGGGAGACCCATGAACAATGGCACAGAGACTGCTAAACACAGATGTACCTTAACAGGAAACAGCAAGTGGTACAACTTGCCTAGAACAAAGGGTTCCTGATGTTGAGGGCTGGGAATGAAAGTTAGGAATAGTTCAAGTGGTGAGGAGGGTCTTCAGTGCCATGTTTGGGAATTGGATTTTATTATAGATAATGGGGAGCAGTGGAATGTTCCTGCACAGGGAAATGAAATGAGCTGTCCTTTAAGGAAGAGGACTTGGGCTGCTGTGGCTAAGGGGAGGTGGAGAGGAGGAAGAGATCAATTAGAAACCTATTGCCAGGTCCACTGAAGGATAACATAGGTCTCAGGATAGTAGCAGAGTGAAAGGATAGGAGGGGATAGATGGCAGAGAGGTGGTCAGGGTTTATTCTTGGTAGTCTCTGGACAGCACAGGGCAGGTACTGCTATGGAAAGATGGTGAGGGGAGGAGCAGGAAGACTTGCCCATGGCCCTTTCTGGGGTCATCATAGTAGGAAGGAGTCTGAGGCCCAACACTATGCCCCCTAGTGATCCCTAGAGAGCTGTGTCCTGCTCCTTTTCAAAGCACACAGCCTAGTTTCTTTTTCTTTCTTTTTTTTTTTTTTTTGTTTTTTTTTCTAAGAGACAGGTTTGGCTAAATTGTATAGGCTAGTCTTAAGCTCCTGGCTTCAAGGATCCTCACAACTCAGCCTCCTGAGTGGCTGGGATTATAGGCTCCAGGCACAAAGCCTCATTTTTGATAGAAACCTCAGCCTGAGGCTGCCACTGTCCTTAGTTATAGATAACTTCCTAAGGATCCTGACCCCAGGAGACATGATCTAATTTGGCACTCTGGTCTATGGTGACCAGAGCAAGATGGCCCCAGCTCATGATGTCCCACACTGTGGAGCAGCAGTAATAAAAGTCTAGTGGTGCATCTCAGCTGAGTGTGGGAATGAATGTAAGGCTTGATGAAAAATTAATCGGAAACAAATGGGTAGAATTTTCTTTTACATTTGGAAATAACATCTCAAAATTGGAAGTAGGTGTCAAGTATGCACAGGGGTGTCATGAGGTGGTGGTAGTAGGCACTGGGTCCCTAGGGAGTCGCTGCCCACCACGTACTATGAGCCACTGCATCCTCCTCTCCTTTTAGCATTCTTGGCTGTGGATGGAACCTTGCAGAAGGTTCCTTCCAGCCTGGCTGTTGGCTTCCTGGGTAATCCTGGCAGAGTTCATCATGTCTGAGTCTCACCATCTTCATTTTATTTCCTTTCTTTTTTTTTTTGAGACAGAGTCTCACTCTGTTACCCTGAGTAAGTGCTGTTGTGTCATAGCTCACGGCAAACTCAAACTCTCATGCTCAAGGAATCCTCAGTCTCCCAAGTAGCTGGGACTATAGGCATCTGCCACAATGCCAGACTTTTTTTTTTTTTTTTTTTTAAAGAGTCAGGATCTCACTCTTGCTCAGGCTAGTCTCGAACTCCTGAGCTCAAGCAGTCCACCTGCCTTGGCCTCCCAGAGTTTTGAGGTTGCTGTGAGGTATGACACCATGGTGACAAAGTGAGACTCTCTCTTTAAAAAAAAAGAAAAAGAAAATTCTGAGGAAGGGCTCTGCTTGGACTAATACAAGTTTTGTGCCCAGACTTGCCAGGGTCACCACAGCCAGTGGATAGGGAGCTATGAGTGAGTGGCCCAGCCTAGGTCAGGGGGCTGCTGCCCTGTGTCCAGGAAACAGGGTTCTCTGATTGTCAGTCTCCACCTGAAGCTGGTGTTGGAGCGAGGTATGAGTGTTTGCCCCAAAGAAGTACGTGTTCAGATAGGTTTTTTTTTTTTTTTTTTTGAGACAGAGTCTCAAGCTGTCGCCCTGGGTATGTTGCAGGAAGATGATGCCCAATGGAGAGAAAGAGCACCCAAACACCACATTTATAAGAGGAAGGGCATTATTCACCGGCCTGGAGCTTACAGTATACTAGAAATCCAAATGGCCATGCTCCCCACCTGACTTGGTACTTTCCCTTTTTATTGCTGGTCAAAAAGTTCCACCCCACAGGTACCCTTCTCATTGGCCAGTTTGCATCAAGTGGGGGATTTCACAGAACTTGAAATTTCCAGGAGTTTCAGGAAGTTAAAAGTTTACAAATTTCCAAGAGCTGGGTCACCATGGAGATGACCCTGCAGGTGTATCCTTGTGGTCTCCTTGAGAAGACCTGTTCTCCTAGACCTTACCCTTCTTGGGTATCCTCTCTCAGGTAGAGTGTTGTGCCATCACAGCTCACAGCAACCTCAAACTCTTGGGTTTAAGCAATTCTCTTGCCTCAGCCTTCCAAGTAGCTGGGACTACAGGTGCCCACCACACTGCCCAGCTATTTTCTTTGTTGTTGTTGTTACAGTCGTCATTGTTGTTTAGCTGGCCCAGGCCAGGTTTGAACCTGCCAGCCTCGGTCTATGTGGCCAGCACCTTACCCACTGAGCTATGAGTGCCGCCCAAATATTTTGTTTGTTTTTTAGCAAACTAAACAGGAATGCCCCTTATATTTGCCTGACATCTGTCTTTAAATTGTTAAATACATTCTAATCTAAGCTTTCCTTGATGAGCTATCTCAATCTCAGAATGACCAGTGAGTGGCCTGCTGACCTTTTTCTTTTCCAGACTTTTCTGGTGAATGATGCTGAGCCATGACCCAGGCACAAATGATGATGACTTTGGACGAGCCTAGGCCACCATAAATACAGTGACCTTACTAATTCTCCCCTACACATCATTTAAAACTGAACAGAACTCTGGCCTGTCAGCTTTTGCCAGTACCTTCTTTTGCCAGTGTCTTTCTCCACACCCCCTCCTGCTGAGCAAAATTAGCCTTCAGCAAGTCAAAACAGGTTTTTTTTTTTTTTTTTTTAGCTAATTTCCTTTGAATAGCATATGATAAGTATCCAAATTAGCCAGCATTGTTTTACTGCCTGTAGGTGGTTGATGGGCTTTGTGATAGATTTTCTATCTGCTCTTCTTCTGAGCTAATGCAAATGATCTGGGAGGAATAAACTGTTTTAATGGAAGGTTACTTTGTGATCTTTGGCAAGAGACTTCATCCTTGTGTTTCAGTTTCCAGAAATTATTACGGGATCATTAGAAGTAAGAGGTCAGGGAATCTAGGATCCATAAGGCTGTCTGTCTGTCCCCACCCCAACATTATGTTCTGGCTTTTGTTACATCCTGTTTTAAAATTTTAGGTCATTATTTTGGAATGATAATGGAAACCAAATCTTAAACTCTTGCAACAGTGTCTCATGTTCAATTGTCAGGGTAGAGATGTCTTTTGGGTCAGGGATGAACAGTGAATGGGTAGAGAGGTGCATGACGGTAGAGAACCTAAAGCATTTCAAAACTAATGAATCTTGGAAAGGAAGGGATAAAAAGAAACTTAAAGTGCAGTTGCTGGGCCTAGTTATAAAAATCTTGAAAGTGGAGGGAGATAAAAAATAGTTGCTTGTTAGGACCTGGCAGGCCTGCTCTGGAGGCTCAGTGTTTGAGTCCATTTGTTAATCACAAAGAGGTGGGAAACAACCAGACTCCTCCCTGGGGAGGACAGTGGGCTGGAGCTAAGAAGCATCCTGCTCCCTGGCTTGCCAAACAGGGGCAGAGAATTCTCTTACAACTGGATTTCAAGGATTTCAGTCCACCCGGACTTAGATCCTGTTCCCAGAAATAAAGCTCGTTACTTCTCCAATGTGAGTGACTCTTTGCCCAGCCACAGTTTAATAATGGCTTTTCTGAAACTTTGGAGTGCAGCTCTTTATGGTTTGCTGTCTGGGCCCTGGTTACAACTATGGAGACAACATTCCCTAGGAGTTTGAGTTCTCACTCTAGACCTCACCTTCAGCTCATGTACAACCTGTGGGTGACACCTCCACTCTGGGCCTCTTTTTTTTTTCATTGGTATTGGGGGGTATTTACAGGTACACTGTTATGAGAATTGAAGAAGATAATGTATTTAAAAGGCCTGGCATAGCCTGTGCTCCATGAATCAGAGCTGTTGTGGATTCTTCTTAGGTCTCCCAGGCTCCCCCCACCTAGCCTTCACTTCAGTGCTCTTGGGGAAGGCAGTTTTGGGGGTGGGGAAAAAGAGGTTATAGGTGATGGCTAATTGAAGAGTTTGGGATTTCCTCGGAATTTAAATATCTTTGCTGCCTCATTAGCTTCCGGGAGCCGTGGATAGCAGGAGGTGGCTCTGTGGAGACTGTGATTTGACTTATCCGGGTCAGCTCCCTTTCTCTTCTGTTTCTTTATTTTTAGAGAAGGGTCATTAAGCCTCTGCCAATCATTCTAGGGAGAGGTTGTTTGAAGCCTAAAGTCACCATTTAAAAGATCTCATTTGCTTTTTTTTTAAAAACAACTCTTTAACTCTTGCTTATCTACTTTTGGATTCAGACTTTGCCACAGAGTTGAGCCAGAGTCTGGCTTCCAGGTGTCACTCTGCTTTCTTCTCTGTGGGCCTGCCTTCCTTCCACCTCGTTTCTTCTGTGCCCCACCCCTATGCCTCCTTGCCTCATGTAATATGGATTCTATTAATATTAACCTTAACCAAAAAATAAATAAATAAATAAAAAAGAAGAAGAAGATATTGGGGCATAGTGGGAATACATGGGAGGCTGATATTCACCTTAGTTCATCTGCTTGCGGGGGGCCTTGTCAGCTAGTCAGCCAGGCATCAGATGGGGGGATGCCAATCCCTTTGGTGGGAAGAATTTAGAGTATGTGCCTTCACATGTACTGATCAAGGCTTCATTTTTGCTCTTAACCATCATGTGCATGTGATGTGTTACTGATATTTGGATTTTGTCTCCCCTGATGTTGACAGTCTTGAGTGCAGGGACTGTTTCCTTTTTTACTCATAGCATAGTCTAGAGCAGGCACTCTGTAAGTGTGTATAGAATATACAAATGACCCCCTGAATTATTTTATTCAAACATCTTGCTTTAGAGGAATAAACATACTTAGTAATTAAACTGCAGGATGTGTGCTCTTGAGAGAAAAATCAAGGCTTTGAATAGTGGTTATTTATAGCACAGAAAATATCAGAGAAGAAAATACTTTATTCTGGCCAGGCGCAGTGGCTCATGCCTGTAATCCTAGTGCTCTGGGAGGCCGAGGCAGGTGGATTGCCTGAACTCACAGGTTTAGACCAGCCTGAGCAAGAGCGAGACCTTGTCTCTACTAAAAATAGAAAAACTAAGGCAAGAGGATGGCTTGAGCCCAAGAGTTTGAGGTTGCTGTGAACTATGATGCTGCAGCAGTCTACCCGGGGTGATAGCTTGAGATGCTGTCTGAGAAAAAGGAGAGAAAATACTTTGTTCTAGTTAGTTTTTCACAAAACCTGCTTGTTCATTATTGAGGAAAGGGGGGTTGCTCATACTTATTGTTACATGAGTGGTATGGGATTGGAGTATCAAGTCTCAGCATCCTGCGGGGATCCTAGGGAAGCTTTTTGGCCTCGGTATCCAGTAGGTAGTTGGTGGTTCCTCTAGATAGCAGCCTGGCCCACCAGCTGCTGGGGCTCTTCTCGGCATCACCCTCTTGATATTGAAAGATCAGAAAGAGAACTCAGGTCCTGGAGGGGGACTCAGGAAGTAGAGGGACTTCATCTGTGTTTGAACATTTGAGGGCTGTCATAGGAGAATGTAGGAGGAAGCCCAGGATCCCAGGAGCAAGGCAGTATCCCCAGTTGGGAAGGGAACTCAGAGGAACTGGGGACCTAGAAGTAGAGGGGAGAAGTGAGTGGAAAGGAGGACAATTTAGTTGCAGAGACCAGCATAAGAGAAGGTGAGACACAGGGACAGTTAGGCAGGCCAGCCTGACCCAGGAGGAGGTGATGTGGAGATTTTTGCTGGGGGTCGGGGTGGGGGGTGATGTTAGAGAGGTGAGGAAGAAACAGTGGAAGGCTTTGAAAGCCAGGCAGAGGGACTTGGGACTGCTCTAAGGCACATGGGAGCCATAGCAGGCTATGTGCAGAGGCTGTCTGGCTGGAGGAGTACTGGTTTCTGTGCAGACAGGGTAGATAGGGAATATCCTGGGGACAGGACAGTGTGGGGAGGGGCTGGCTACTGTGAGAAGAGCAAAGGTGGGGTGCCAATGGTGATCGGGAAACTAACTCTTTTTGGCCTCATCTGATAGCATATGCCCCTTTTCTGTACCCAGAGAAGAGCTGGGCTTGGCTGGGGGGTGGTGGTGGTGGGAAACAGGGAGCATGTCCCTACCTGTAGCTCCAGAAACATGCTGTGGAGTTTATAGATGTAGGCCTCCATATGGCTTCTTCTTGTGAGGCCCTCTGGGTTACCAGGAGGGGCTGTGAATGGTGCATCTGGCTCCTAGGACTGACACAGTCCTAGCAGTGAAAAGCCCCTCAGGGTTTCCTGTCTCTTTTTCTCCAACCTCTTTTATCTCTGCAGCCTACCAGGCAGTGTTGTTCCCTGGGGTGGGTGGGAAAAGTCAGAGCTGTCAGCCAGGGATAGAGGGAAGCAGTGTTACATAAGTTTGAAAAAAGGAGGTTTACTTGCCATGTGAATAGAATGCAGATACAAGGACAGCTAGAGGCGGTGCAGCCAGGCCTGAGCAGCAGCTACAGCCTGGAGAGGTGTCTAAGCCAGCAGAGGAAGGAGCTCCTGGCTGGGTGGAGGTGGCTGCTCTCTGCCGGGGGGGAGAGGGAAGGTCTGGATCTATGAATTGCTCATCTTGGAAGGCAACCTACGAAATGATCTCTCTTCATATTCCTGTAATGTGGTGTTCAGATGCTACACCTCTTCACATTGATCCTGGGCTCTATCTTGTGATGGGCAAACCATGGCCCAGAGAAGTGATTTGATGATTTGCTCAAGGCTGTGTACAGAGCAGGTGGAAGGGCTAGGATTTGAACACAGGTCCCCTGTCTCATTCGCCAGTGCTGCTCTTTTGCTCTAAAACAGTGGTTCTTAACCTTCCTAATGCCACAATGTATTTTCATTGTTAAAATGGGGTCGAGACCCACAGGTTGAGAACTGCTGCTCTAAAGCAAAACCTGGTAATAAAACCTAAACAGGCCATGGGGAGCATTTGGGCTGTGGTCCAGCACAGGACAGGGGCACTGGGTGGCCGTGTGGCAGAGGGCATGTGGGAACACCTCTTTGTGCCACCCTACCAGGCCCAGCAGGTACCGTCTCACGCCTGGCCCTTTCCAGGCTCATCCTTCCAGGGTCGTCCTATTCTTGGCTTCATTTTCCATATCCTGAGCACTTGACCTCTAGGGGCCAGGCACCTGTCCTCTGAGGGGCTGTGGGCATGGTGACAAGCAGGTGTTGGACTCACAGAAAGTGTTTGTTGGACATGTCCTAACACCAGGCATGGGGAAAGAACAAAGTCAACTCCTCACTTTCCGAATTTAGAACCTCTGCATTGCTCTCCAGGAGGCCACCTAGCTCCCTCTCTTTGTCCAGGTCGGTGCTCAGCACCTTCTCCTCACAGGCTGCCCCGCCACCACCCTCTCACAGCAGCATCCCCATGCTCTCTGTGCTGCACCCTCACTGGTTTTGTATTGTGATTTTCTAGGTGCCACTCAAGACCACCTGACATTACCATGTATTCAGCAGTTTATCATCTGTTTACTTACTCTGGCATTTAAGCTTTATGATAATGGGGACTGCTTTACTGACTGGTGTCTGCCTGGTGGCCACACAGTGCCCGCATGTAGTAGGGGCTCAGTGAACAGTAGTTGATGAGACTGTTGGGAGGAGCATGGTAGCAGGGAAGGAGGGCAGCTCTAGGTGTCCAAGAGCCTGTGTTCCATTCTGCTTTGGCTAATGATCTTGAATAAGTTATTGGACTCCTTGGGCCTCAGGCTTTTCATCTCCATTGTGAAGGATTGAAATCAGATGCCTTGCAAGGCTACTTCTGACACCTGTTCTGAAAGTCTCTATGTAAGAGACGGGGTTGCAGAGGGGTTTGGGAAGGTTTGTATCCCATGCTCCTTACTGAAGAGCTGCATCTGGCCACGGGGGGTGATGTGGTGAGGGCTGGGTCTCTTAGACCATAGCAGTGGCTCTGTGTGTATACCAGTGAATGTGTGTGTACGTGGTGAGTTCGACGCTATTTATTTATGAAACAGGATTTTTAGAGTGCCTGCTATGCCAGGTATTGTTCTTGCTCAGGGCTTGGAGTGGTGAAGCACAAAGCCAAAGCCCCTGCTCCTGGAACAGATAGCAGGTCAGAGGCTGTTGCTGCTGGAGCTGATAAGGGGCCAGGTGGAGGTGAGGCTTACTGGGATATGAGGAAGTAATTTTTTTTTTAACTTTACCATGAAAAATAACCTTAGAAGACCTCTTAGAATCTGTGTAGGGATAAATAGGTTGGCATGGTACTTAGGAGGCTCAGGCAAGAGGATCACTTGAACTCAGGAGTTCTAGGACAACCTAGGTAACATACGGAGATACTGTCTCTTAAAGAAAAAAAAAAGAATGG
This sequence comes from Galagoides demidoff, assembly GCA_963574575.1. Classification (NCBI taxonomy): domain Eukaryota; kingdom Metazoa; phylum Chordata; class Mammalia; order Primates; family Galagidae; genus Galagoides; species Galagoides demidoff. The sequence goes on along the minus strand of CAUYQV010104746.1, from coordinate 13,284 downwards.
CAAGAGGATCGCTTGAGCCTAGGAGTTTGAGGTTATTGTGAACTATGATGCCATAGCACTTTACTGAGAAATAGAATGAGACACTGAGGCTGGCGGCTTCAAACCTGCCATTGCACAACAATGACAATTGCAACAACAACGACAAAATAGCCGGGCGTTGTGGTGGGTGCCTGTAGTCCCAGCTACTTGGGAGGCTGAGGCAAGGGAATTGCTTACGCCCAAAAAGGTTGCTATGAGCTGTGATGCCATGGCCACTCTACCAAGGGACAAAGTGAGAATTTCTAAAAAAAAAAAAAAGATTAAAAAAAAGAACAAATGAAGGCATTTGCATATATATGAAAGAAATGAGGTAGAAAAATGAGCTGTCTTTTCATTTGGCTCTGGTAGGTTGAAATTATGATTGGCTTGCGTTTTTTTCTGATAGCTATTAAAGGTTCCCTGTCATGGCTTAGGATTTTGCCACTGGATGTGTCCAGCCTTTAAAGTGAGTCTCTCACTAATTATTGCTGTCTGGCCTCAAAACCCTGGCCCAGGGACCTCTTCCAATCCCAGCCTCAGTTTCCCCACCTGTAAATGAGGGTAACTGGCCCTGGTCTGTGTACTTTACGAAGCAGTAGTATGAATCAGAAGAGACGGTGAAAGAAAAACCAGTTGGAAGTTTATGTCTCTCTGCAAAGGAAAGACCGTGTACCAGTGTTGTTGATAGCAGACCAGGTGGGGCGATAATATGAGTGCAGGGAAGGGGAATGACTCTGAGGAGCAGCTGCCAGGCCTCCTGAAGACTCATGGTAGCGAGCGGCTCCCCTTGATTACTAGGTAGATGTTGCTGTCTGGCTGTTAGGTGAGTGACTTCAGTAGAAGAGAATCACAGGCTGGCTCCTACCCTGGCCACACATATTCATCAAACCACATGCTCAGTGCTTGCTACATAGGTCACAAGTAGGAATTCCTGCCTTTGTCCCACCCCCTTGTAGCCTTTGATTTATAGCCTTAGCAAGTGAATAGGTTTTATTATTTCAGTTTTTTTGGTATCTTTTGTGATCAGTCATAAATACTGTATCTTATCAGTAGGGTTGGTTGAAGAAACAGACCTTGAAATCTGACTATTCTTGATAACTTACTCCTTCCCCTGGGTCACCTGGCCAAGTCTCAAAGGGTAGAAATCTACTGGCTTTCTGTCCTTCTTCAGCAGCTGGTTGTTTCATTTCCTGGCAGTGCTTTCTTGAACCCTGAATTGAGAGGCCTTGGTATCCAGTGCTTTTAGGCAAGGGCTGCCTCTGATGGGGGTGGGGCTGGGCTATCCACCTGGAGCACTGACCCTTCACCTCCTTAGGCTACCAGTGCCAATTCCCTTCTTTTCTATTTTCTCTTCCCTGCAGATGTCAAGCCCTCCAACATCCTAGTCAACTCCCGTGGGGAGATAAAGCTCTGTGACTTTGGGGTCAGTGGGCAGCTCATCGACTCCATGGCCAACTCCTTCGTGGGCACAAGGTCTTACATGTCGGTAAGAAAAGCAGGTTCTGTCTCTTACCTTCTCTTCAGGTAAGAGATAGGAGCTCCTGAGTGTCTTCCCTCTGGAGCCAGAGTCTTGTGCTGGGTGATGGGTGGGGCTGAGAAACGAGAACAGGATGAGGCACAGCAGTCCTGAGGAGGTAGAAGTGGTGGCGGGAGTCTGGGCCTTTTGTAGAGATTGCAGATCTCAGCTCCAGAGGAGTCTTTCATTCTGAAGTGATTGTGAGCCCCAGCTACCCCCGGGGATCTTTCTCAGATTGTCTTCAGACCCTCAGGCCACACATGCTCAGACATGACCCACCCCAACTTCTCCCACCATCTTTCTCCCTTTCCATCAGCAGTAAACATCTTAACATCTCCTGCTCTCCCAAGACGGGGCCTGAGCATTGACTTGAGCCTCTTTTTCCAGCTCCCCATCCTTTTAGCATCTGGTAAAATCCAGCTCCAAGAGTCTGCTCAGATTTTTCTAGCCTCTTTTCTCCCATGTCACTGCATCTCCCAGATACCTACCCTTGCTTCCACAGCAGCTTACCAAGTCCCCCGGCTGGAGTCTCTGCTGTGCGTCAGCCAAGACCCTGTCCTGGGAATCTTCCCTCTTGCTCCCAACTCCGTTGGCTCTCACTGCTACTAGAGTGCTATGTGTGCCTGTCCCTAGTCCCTGGCAGCATCAGTGTGTTCTCCTCCCTCTTCCATATAACAGGTTCCTTGGGAGCAGGAAGTAGGCTGTTGGAGTGGCTCTTATCCCTAGGGTCTGGCATGGGACCTCCTGTGGTAGGTGTTCAGGGAATGCTTGGCAAGTGGGTGAATGTTTGGTTGACTGAATGGGTGGGTACATGGAAAGCATGTTCCTGAGGACAGTTCAGAAAGGTGGAATGAGTCCAGGTGAGTGCTAAAGTGGGGCAGAGCAGAGAGCATTTGAGTAAGTGGGTGGTCTTTACTCAGGTGGTGGTAAGGCAGGCCTGGATGGTGTAGGGCCAGGGGCAGAGAGACTCAGGAGATCTTAAAACGTACGGAGTGTCTTATGTATTGTTGATAAAACCATTTTCACATCCTTGAAAGATCTCATTTGATTCATGCAGTTGTCCTGTGAAATAAAGATTCCTGCTTCCATTTTAGAGTTGAGGAAATTTAGATTCAGGGAGGATAAGTGACCTACCTTCTTGGCCTTGCTGAGTCAAGGTTGAAAGCCAGTGCCTCCTTGCCAGCCACATGTGCTTTGCACCACTCGTCCTCACTTATCTCTTAGCATAGATTTGGCAGCTGTTCCCAGGTCCCTGTGTGAAAGTTTATGTCCATATCATTGTTCCTTCATTCTGTCTCCAACCCCTACTATGACTCCAGCCACGGTTGGCACCACTCACCTGACACTGATTCCTATCCCGCCCTCCAGTGACCCATGGTGGAATGCTCTTTTACTCTTCTTTCCCTCATTGCTGCTTCCCTGAATGTCTGATAACTGAACAGTTGATGCCCTGGGCCACTTGACTACTGACTCTCAAGTTCAAAATCAATTAACATAGCTGGGCATTGTGGTAGGTGTCTGTAGTCCCAGGTACTTGGGAGGCTGAGGGAAGAGAATCGCTTAAGCCCATGAGTTTGAGGTTACTGTGAGCTATCACACCACGGCACTCTACCAAGGGTGACATAGTGAGACTCTATGTCTCAGAAAGAAAAAATAATCAATTAATAAGCCCTGGGACTTATTGATTAAGGGTTTGGTTTGAGGTTTTGTGGTTATATGGTCAGTTCCAGAATAGTGTGGAGTTAGTGAAAAATTCTATAGGAAAAGTTGATTTAATGTCTAAATAAATATACTATGGTTGGAATAAAGATTTTTTTGCAGGGTTCTTAAAATACATATGCTGTTTAAATAATGCTTGGTAAAAATAATGCTTTGGTATAGCACTATATACTTCTCTTTGACACCTCCTGTCAATATCAACTCACATTGGCATAGCATTTTGCAACATCTAATGTATGTTTTCATTCGGTCTGACCTTTTCAGGTCAGTAGAGTGGGTATTTTGTTATGTTGTTCTTAGTGTTTTTACCATTGCCAGCCCCATTTCATAGATGAGGGGGTTGAGACGCTTGGATCTCAGAGCTGAGACTTGTCTCCCAGGTCTCCTAGCTCTCTTTGTACTCACTGCACCACCTCATTCGTGACCCATGTTTCCTAAGCTTCCCGTTTTAGACTCAGGTGACAAGATGAATCTTTCATGCTAGGCTTTTCACTGGCTGCCCCACATGTGCACATCAGTGGCCAGGCTGGACAAAGCTGGAACCACGGGCTGAAGTGGCAGCCTGGGCCTACCTCATTGCCTGTCTGTTCAGGGTGGGTGACAGGGGTGATAGAACAGTGAGGAGGGGGCAGAGCAGTGGGAGCCAGTGAGGATTTGGTAAACTCAGTTTATAGGGACAGTTGGAGGTCAAATCTAAGAAGTTAGTGGAGCTCTTGAAACGGGATATGAGCTGTCGAGAAGGGACAGAAGATGAGTGCATTAGCAGACCCGGCGGTCTTAGTTAGCTCAAATGGTTATAACTGTCTCTGTCTCTCCTGCAGCCAGAAAGACTCCAGGGGACTCATTACTCTGTGCAGTCGGACATCTGGAGCATGGGGCTCTCTCTGGTGGAGATGGCAGTTGGGAGGTATCCCATCCCTCCTCCAGATGCCAAGGAGCTGGAGCTGATGTTTGGGTGTCAAGTGGAAGGAGATGCGGCTGAGACCCCACCCAGGCCAAGAACCCCTGGGAGGCCCCTCAGCTGTGAGTGGCTTGGTGTGTCCCCAGCTTACACTGTGGGAGTCCCTCACTGTTAGGGGTTTTCTAGAGGGTTGATTCTCTTTCCCAGGATGCCAGGCTGGGGTTGGGGGGGGGTGGGGGAGAAGAGGTAGAGGTCTCCAGAAGGATACAGGAAGTTATTGGTTACTACCAACAACATCCTGCCATTTGTTGAGTACCTACTTTGTTCCAGGTACTGCATTTAGCCCTTTATATACATTGTCTAATTTGTTTTTTAGTCATGACATTTTTTATTAGATTTATTTATTTATTTATTTATTTATTTATTGAGACCAGAGTCTCACTATGTTGCCCTTGGTAGAGTGCTGTGGCGTCTTAGCTCACAGTAACCTCAAACTCTTGGGCTTGAGCAATTCTCTTGCCTCAGCCTCCCAAGTAGCTGGAATTATAGGCACCTGCTACAGTGCCCGGCTATTTTTTTTGTTGTTTAGCTGGCCTGGGTTGGGTTCGAACTGGCCAGCCTGAGTGTATGTGACCAGCGCCCTCCTCCACTGAGCTATGAACACTGCCTAGATTTTTTATTGAGGTAAAGTTCACATAACAAATTTCACATTTTAAAGTATATATCCCCCAAAGAAACCCTATCCTTACCTCCCAACTTCCCTCAACCCCATCCCCAACAGCCACTAATCTACTTTCTGTCACCGTGGATTTGCCTAGCGTTCCATTTGTGAACACTATTATCATCTCCAGTTTAAGATGAGGAAACTGAGGTGCAGAGCACTTAACTTGTGAAGGCCATGTATGCTTGTAAGTGGCCAAGTCTGACTCCGAAGATGGTATATGCAGTATAGTACTCAGTGGATATTCTGAGGCAGCAGTCATCTTTCTATGTAGTTCCTGCCTGGAAGCACCTGTCTGGTTAGGGAGATCTGATCTTTACCTCCTTGAAGCCCACTTGGGCAAGGGTGCTGATGAGGGAAAAGCAGTGGGACCAGGGATGGATGAGGATGATGTCAGCTCACTGCAGGGGCTGGTGGCTGTGGCCTGTGACTCTGGGGTAGGAAGTTCAGAGAGAATGAAAACTAAAAGTCATTATCTCATTTGCATCTCTCTCAATATAAGGGCTGTGGGGGGAAGAGCAGACATAATTATTATTTGTCTCTGCCTTACAGAACTCAAAACTTGGGCTCAGTGGTCAGTTGATTTGGCCAAGGTCAGAAACCTAGGATGTGGCAGAGTCCAGGCTCTCCCTGGCTAGCTAACTGATTCCTTCTGGGTTCAGGCTTTACCTGTGACTATTCTATTTTTCTTCTGTGACCATGTCCCACCCCTTGCCTCATATTGGCAAGTAATCTGTTTCTGAGAAGTGTTTTCTTTTTATAAAATTTGTAGCATATGGAATGGATAGCCGACCTCCCATGGCAATTTTTGAATTGTTGGATTACATAGTCAATGAGGTAAGTACCACCTAATTTCCTTGACCTTGGGCTTTATTTGTTCTTTTGAGAAGATGCCCATGGTGAGGGTGACTGGGAACCTGTGAGTTCCTGTGGTATGGACTCCAGCATTCTCATGTTCTGGTGTTTGCATCATGCTTTTGGAATTGAGTGACAGACATCTTCAGGCAGCTCAGAGTCACTTCTTTTCTCCGAGATCCAGGAGCCCTCACCTTGCCCATTTACATTCTTGTGCCTTCATTCACCAAACACTTCATCCACAGCATGCTAAGTAAGCACTGTGGGGTGGGGGTAGGAATGGGGCAAAGATCCCATAATGGAAAACAAAAGTCCCTACCTCGTCTCAAAGACTGTTAGATTGTGTAGGGGAGGCAAGACAGATGCGTGTGTAATTGCAGTATAGGGTTTTTACTTATAAGTGCCATTAAAAAGCTATGAACATTTTTAAAAAGAGTTAAGAAATTCGATATGGAACATATTCATTTTAAATTATTTGAAAACAAATTATAAAATAGTATGTATACTGTGGTCATTTTGTGTGTTTGTGTGTTTTTGAGACAGTCTCACTCTTTCGCCCTTGGTAGAATGCTATGGCATCATAGCTCACAGCAACCTCAAACTCTTGGGCTCCATTGATTCTCTGGCCTTGGCCTCCCAGAGTGCTAGGATTACAGGCATGAACCACTTAATCTTTTTTAAAAAAATCTATGGGCTCTGTGCCTATGGCTCAAGCGGATAAGGTGCCAGCCACGTACACCTGAGCTAGGGGGTTTGAATCCAGCCCAGGCCTGCCAAACAATGACAGCTGCAAACAAAAATAGCCGGGAGTTGTGGCGGGCACCTATAGTCCCAGCTACTTGGGAGGTGAAGGCAGGAGAATTGCTTCAGCCCAGGAGTTGGAGGTTGCTGTGAGCTGTGATGCAACGGCACTCTACTCAGGGTGACAGCTTGAGGCTCTGTCTCAAAAAGAAAAAAAAAAAAATCTATGCATATATGTGCATATAAAATCTGGAAAGTAATAAAATGATAGTGGTTATTCCTGAGTTATGAAATTATAGGTGGTTAAAAATTTTCATTCTGTTTATTGTTTATTGACTTTCATGTGAATAACACATTGTGAAATACAAATAACAGTATACATAAGTGAAAAAAGGAATAAGGAAACAAGAGACTGACAATTATTCATCAAGTTTGGGCTTGGGGAGCCGGAAGCTGTGAATAAGTACCATGTTGCTTAGAGGGTGGGGCAGGGCTGGAGGAGCTGGGCTGGAGATCAGGACAGGGTTTTAGAAGACAATAGGGCCAGCATTCCTGACCACAGGAGCAGTCTTAGCATTTTTTTTTTTTTTTTTTTTTTTTGAGACAGAGCCTCAAGCTGTCGCCCTGGGTAGAGGGCCGTGGCATCACAGCTCACAGCAACCTCCAACTCCTGGGCTTAAGCAGTTCTCTTGCCTCAGCCTCCCAAGTAGCTGGGACTATAGGCGCCCACCACAATGCCCGGGTATTTTTTTTTGGTAGTAGTTGTCATTATCGTTTGGCAGGCCCAGGCTAGATTCAAACCCACCAGCTCTGGCATATGTGGCTGGCACCTTAGCCACTTGAGCTATAGGCACCCAGCCTTAGCATTTGAAGAGAAGGGACAAGTTCTGGTATATTTGGGAGGTCACGAGTTGGCTGAGGTTTAAGATAAAAGGTATTGGTCTATTACTTTCTGCGTTAAGACATCCGTGGAGTAACTTCTTGTAAGTACTGTTCTCTAAGACTAGATCCCAAAAGGCTCAAAAACATCCCCTTGCCCATTTACAAACTCAATGGGGGAAGATCGTGGTTCACCACAGACATTAACTTATGACCAGTGTCATTGGTCCACAGTCTACTGAGGAGTTTAATTTACCTTTCTTCACTGACTGACTATACAGATTTATACAAAGCACCATACAAAGCATGTTGTATTTGCAGAAGTCAGGAAAAAGCCATCCATCATCTACTGGGAACTATGGTCATGGTTCTGTGTAAGAGTCACATTAAGGGAAAGGATGTCTGGGGTTATAATATGCAATTGCAAGTCTCCTCATGTGCACAACTTTTCTTCCAAATTTTCATAATCATTTTCCTACTCAGTTCTCCCAAGCAATGCTGAGGTGAGGAAATTGAGGCTCCAAATGAAATGTAGGCCCTGGTCCTTCACACCTCTCACCTCCCTTGTCTGGCTCCCTCCTGCTTAGGAAGGATGGATACTGTCTCTGGAGGCCAAGCTGCTGGCCTCCTCTGTCTTCCTGAACCTTCCCTTCATCCCCTCAGCAGCAGGGACAGTCTACGGGGTGGGGTTTGCTCTGGCCCGGTTCCTGGGAGCTCGGATCTAGTCTTTGACCTCAGATTAGGCTGACAAGGCCTTCAGGGAAGAAGTCTGGGCTTTTGGTATCAGTGTTGAATCAATCCCCTGTTGATTTTGGGCTTTATATCAGAGGAGTGGCATCTTGGACACTGTGTCTGGGGGTCAGCTTCTACATATAGCTCTCAATATAGGTCACATAAGCAGCCTCATGGAGTGTGTAAAGCACCAGGGCCTTGGTGCTGTGTGATTATCATGGGGGAAGAGACCTGTTGCCAGTGTTCTGATGCCTGAAAACAGACTCATTCCTAGAGCCGTACAGGTTAACATTTTTCTAAACCAAGTCCTCCTCTGCCAGTCAATGTTTCATTAACCTTTCTATGCCTTTCCAGAGCTCAGAATAGGTTTTTTTTCCCCCCTTTCTTTCTGGCGTTAACAGGTGCTGTGAGGCCTAGGCTGTGTCTGGTGGGTTTACAGTCCCCCTAGCTGCTGCTCCAAGTATTGCTGATTACATTTCCATGCCTTACTCCCAGACATTGTAGAGAATCAGACCTCGAGAAAGGGTCCCAGAGATCATTGGGCCCAACTTATTCATTTCATAGAAGAGTGCAGAGGGCTCAAAGAGGAGCAGAGACAAGAGTGGTAGAACTCTACACTCGACTTGGTCCTAATTCTGTGCTATGTGATACCAACACGGTGAGCCAGTAGGCAGCTGTTAGCCTCCACCACTGCCTTTCTGTGATTGGATAGGGCAGCACTATTCAAAGGTACAGGATGGGATGGGGAGAGATGGATGGAGTGCAGAACTAGGCACTTCTCATGTTTTGACTTATGTTTGCAGCCTCCTCCAAAATTGCCCAGTGGAGTATTCAGTCTGGAATTTCAAGATTTTGTGAATAAATGGTAAGTCTTTGTGAGGTTCCCCACCCCATCTCTGGAAGCACCAGCTTTGCCTCTTCTGGGCATAGCTTTCCCCTTCTATAAGCTCTTCTTGCAGAGTGCCAAGATGTATGTGTCTAATTATAGCAGTGGATAAAACAACTGCTGCTTTCAGCATGTGCTCTGTAAGAACTGGTGTATTGCCTTTTGACCTTAGTTTAATTCAGCAAGAAATGTATTAACTTACTGTGGGCATTAACATCATGCTCAGAACAGGAAGATGAGCCACCTTTTCTCAGAGCCTATAGTATATAGGGAAGACTGACATGTAAACAGAAGTAATTTGAGTTAGAACTGGTGCTAGGCAATAGCTCTCACATTATCTTTCTTCCTTGAAGCTTAATAAAAAACCCTGCGGAGAGAGCAGATTTGAAGCAACTCATGGTAAGTACATTTATTCCAGATTCTTACAATGCCTTATTAATTTGTTCTCATGTCAGCCATTTGTCTAGGACTTCCTGAGCCCATTCCCTACCCTGCCCACTGTGGTCCAGCTGAGCCTGGGGCAGCAGAATACCACACATTAGATTCCTCTATCCTCCCATCAGTTTAAAGGGAAAGCTGGGATAACCCTGCAATCTGAGTGTGTGTACTTGGGAGGAAGAGTCTGAGGGAGTCAAGGGAAAGAAATGGCCAGACTACATAAGTAGGAGCCTTTTACTAATATGGACTGATTCACCTCATTCAGCACCTTCCTAAGTTACTCTCAGCCTGACAACTCTAGTTGGGCGGTGGGAGGAGGGGGAAAGTTACTGTACGTATCTGGACTTCTGTGCCTTAGCCTGTACAGTGTGTAACACGCACTTAAATCCACTGTTTGCTTTGTCCCTTCTGACAAGCCTGTGAGGCACTGAAGACAGGGTTTCTATCCCCATTACCCCATTTGATAGATACTGTAAGAGCAGGTTCAGAGAACTGAGCGATTTGCTCAAGGCCTCACAGCTGTTGTAGCTGGTATAGCAGGTCTTTGGGGTTGTAGCTTTTGCTGCTTTTCTGGCCCCAGTGATGCTCAAGGGCAGGTGTCAGGAGCTCCTTCCAAGGGCAGCACAAACTCTTGATCCAAGGCTCTTGTATTTTCCTTCTTGCTGGATTTTTAACACCACTTCCTCTCTTTGTTTCCTTGCATGCAGGTTCATGCTTTTATCAAGAGATCTGATGCTGAGGAAGTAGATTTTGCAGGTTGGCTGTGTTCCACCATTGGCCTTAACCAGCCCAGCACGCCAACCCACGCAGCAGGTGTCTAAGTGATTGAGAAGCAGCAAAGAGGGAGTCCCCTGCCCAGTGGTGTGCCACGTTGCTTTTAGGCCTCTTTCCCATGCCTGTCTCTGTTAAGACGTGCATTTCACCTATGACAAAGGATGAAAACACAGCATGTGCCAAAATTCAACTTGTGTCATTTTTAATATTACTGTCTATTCTTATTACTATTGTTATCCCCCTAAGTGAATTGGCTTTGTGCTTGGGGCTATTTCTGTGTTTGATGATGATCAAAACATGTGCCAGGCTGAATTACAGTGAAATTTTGGTGACTGTGGGTAGTCATTCTTACAATTGCACTGCTGTTCCCATTCTGTGACTGGCTGGCCACCTTTATCTTTGGGATTCTTGGACACTTGGTGGCACTTCACTCTTGCCAGGCATACTTTCTCTCTGTGTGAGTAGGAGGGAGCCTTGTGAGGTCCTTCAAAGGCAGTGCATGTGAAGCATGCTTTGCTGCTATGAAAATGAGCATCAGAAAGTGTACATCATGTTATTTTATTATTATTTTTGCTTTTGATATAGAATTCAGCAGTTTCCATCAAAATCTAGCCAGAGCCCTTCACTGCCATGATAGCTGGGGCTTTACCAGTCTGTCTACTGTGATGATTTGTAGACTTCTGGTTATATTTCTATATTTATTTTTAAATACACTTCGTGGGATATTAGTGGTATATGTCTCTTTAAGTTTTGGTTAGTGTTTCTAAAATGGTGGAATTGTTTTGAATGTCACCAAGCAGTCAAGGCATTAAAATGTGTCAGATTTATCTTTACCCATATCCAAATACCAATGCTATTGTAAACGTGTATAGTGCCTAAAAATTGTATGAAAATTCTTTTAACCATTTTAATCCAGATGTTTAACAAATTTAATCTCTTATTCTAATAAATATACTATGATGTTAAAAAATGATGAAAGGTCTTTCTACTTTTGCAGTAGGTTTTTGATTCCTCTAGTACACAAGAAAACAAATGATTTGGCCAAGCATCATCCTAGGCGAAAAGGCTGGTGGTGCTTTGGACTAATGGGGCTTCCTATAATTTTAATTTTTGGACTTGTTCCAACTCTTTTCACCCAATACCTTTGTCTGTGACTGATTATTCCAACCACCTTCCTGTGGACTAGAGAACAGATCCTATCTATTTTTTCCTTCTCTTTATACAAGGGAAAAGCAGCAGAAGGAAATTGGGAGCCAATCTGAGAAAAATCACGTAACATTTCTCATTTTCTACAACACAGCTGAGCTGAGGGCTTGCCTGCAGTTCCTGGCCACCATGTTCATTGGAGGGCCTTGCTGGTGGTGAAACCTCCGCCTGAGACGAGACAGTCTCCTCTGTTACACTGAGCAGCAATTTTCCTTCTTTCACCGCTTACACTTAACCACACCTTCCAGGTTGGCTTTGCTATGCCTCTGAGGTGGCAGTGAAAACAAAGCCATGTCCCCATTGGTGCCCTTTCCTTCTTTGAAAATTGACTCTTGAAACTTCAGAGGTTAGGTTGTGAGGTTACCTGGTCTCCTTTTATTTTCTTCTTTGAAAAAGTAGGTTATAGAAAACCAAAGCCAATAAATGTATTTAAAATTAGAAGGCCGGCTTGGCGCCTGTGGCTCAATCGGCTAAGGCGCCAGCCACGTATACCTAAGGTGGCGGGTTTGAATCCCCAGCCCGGGCCTGCCAAACAACAATGATGGCTGCAACCAAAAAAAATGGCCGGGCGTTGTGGCGGGCGCCTGTGGTCCCAGCTACTTGGGAGGCGGAGGCAGGAGACTCACTTGAGCCCAGGAGGTGGAGGTTGCTGTGAGCTGTGATGCCATGACACTCTACCCAGGGGGATAGCTTGAGGCTCCGTATCAAAAAAAACAAAAACAAAAAAAAAGGCCTATTTAATTTTTAGATTAAAAACACCTTGGGTATAATAATCTCCTGAGTAAATAGTTCCATTCTACAACTATCAGAGCTTAGGAAATAACCAGGATTCAGGAAACTGGTCAGTGTTGTAAGCGTATGCGCTGCTGCCTAAACTAGCTAATTGTTTTTTTTTTTTTTTGAGACAGAGTTTTACTATGTTACCCTTGGTAGAGTGCCATGGCCTCATAGCTCACAGCAACCTCAAACTCTTGGGCTTAAGTGATTCTCTTGCCTCTGCCTCCCAAGTACCTGGGACTACAGGTGCCCGCCACAACAGCCAGCTATTTGTTGTCATTGTTGCAGTTGTCGTTTAGCTGGCCCAGCCTGGGTTTGAACCCGCCAGCCTCGGTGCATGTGGCTGATGCTGTAACCACAGTGCTATAGACCCTGAGCCTACCTAATCGTTTTTTCTCTTACAGTGAGGCCAACAGCTGTTCTAAAGTTAACAGGTGACCTTGGATGTTTCCAACATTCAAGCTAAGTTTTAAGACTCATATCCTATGTCTTTTACTAAAAGAGAGGATGCCACCACTACTGCCGCCACTACTCCTTGAAATAAGCAAGCTGTACCCTAGAAAAAGTAATACAGTATGACTAGATGTCTAAAACCTAGATCTCAACACTTAGTATCTTTTAGAGGAGTGTTTTAAATTTTCTGTTCATATGCAAAGGTACTGCATTTTTAGAGTCAAAGGATTTTTTCCAGTTTTTATGAAGAACAGTCTTGTTTTCAGGAAAGATAGCCCTTATATCAGTCTTCCAGTGTTTTTAGTTCCCCATGCCAAATCCCTTCCTCAAACTTCTTTTACACCAATAATAGCTGGATTTTTAAATACCTCATTAGCACCTTATAACCTGTGAAACTGCTAGCGCAGATATGAATATCCTCATTTTACAGATGGGAAAAGAGAACTGCAGAGTGGAGAAGGCAAGCCTTCAGTAACAGAGCTAGAATTCATACCCAGCTTTTCCAGCTCTTAGAACTCATGCTTGGGTGGCACCTGTGGCTCAGTGAGTAGGACACTGGCCCCAGATACTGAGGGTGGTGGGTTCAAACCCGGCCCAGGCCAAACTGCAACAAAAAAATAGCTGGGTGTTGTGGCAGGTTCCTGTAGTCCCAGCTATTCGAGAGGCTG
>CAUYQV010104745.1:0-36852 GCA_963574575.1 Galagoides demidoff | reverse complement strand
CCTCCTCTCTCCTCCTCTCTCTCCTCCTCTCTCTCCTCGTCTCTTTCCTCTTGTCTCTCTCCTCCTCTCTCCTCTCTCTCCTCCTCTCTCTCCTCTCTCTCTCCTCTCTCTCCTCCTCTCTCTCCTCCTCTCTCTCCCCTTCTCTCTCCCCTTCTCTCTCTCCTCCTCCCTCTCCTCTTCTCTCTCCTCTTTTTCTCTCCCCTTTTCTCTTCTCTCCTCCCTCCTCCTTGGTGCTACTCTGCAGCATCCCTCCCTTGCCAATAAAGACCTTTCGTACAAAAAAGAGAGCGAGTGAGAAATGAACTGTCTGAAGACAAGGGGCAGGATGGACCAGGGTGAGACTTGAACAACCCTGTCACCTCAGGACCTAAAGAGATGCTGGCTACTCTCATTTTTTTTTTTTGTCTTAATATTTTCATTAAATTCAGAAGAGAGGGAAATATCAAAATAGGTTTTAAAAAATGGGTTCCATTTATAAATTATTGCTGTTTAAAGCATACAATATATCTGTAATGATTTACGTACATATCATTTGGAGAAAAAAATTAAAATATAAGTTTGAGGGTCTTCTTAAATGTCAGTTTGAAGCCAGGCAGATTTTCAGAACTCATCCCCTCCCCTCCATTGGCCTGTGCCATCACTGTGTGCTAGTGGGGAATATTCTGGTAGGAAATCAAATAGGAGCTGGCCAGTTGCTTTGGCAATGGGTGACTGGTAGACTTTTCAATTAAAATAAATCACAGTGATTGAGTCATCTTATGAGCAGAGGTTTTCATGGCAGCAAAAAGGAACATGCTGATGTGTTTTGAAAGGCTGGTGACTTACGTGTGGAGCACAAGGAATGAAGTGACACAGGGCCAGACACCCCCACCCTCAGCCCCGTCTCCCAGCTTCAGAAACAGCAGCAGTGTGCCATCATGGTCGTGAAGCAGGGCCCAGCCACAGACACTGCAGCCAACTTGATTACAATTTGGCAGACGCTGGTCTCTGAAGTAATTTCAGACCTGCCCCAATCACAAGCGAATATCAAGTCACAAAATGAAAGGGCTGGAAGGACAACTGTTCCAACCCCTTCATTTTGCAGATGAACCAAATGAGACTCATGGCACCAAGCAAGAGCAGGGAGTCGGAGTGAGCTGGCCTGGCTCGGTTTGCATCTGTCCACTTGCTGGTCAGATGGCTTGGGCATGTCCCTCAATGGCCCTAGGCCCCATCTCCTCATGTGTACAGTGATGACAGCACCAGATCCTTCATGGGGTTAAGAGGACTAGACGCACCAGGTGTTAAGTCCTGAGTGGGGACCTGACACAATAACTTAGTATATGGAAGTTAGGGCACTCTTCCCATGGCCGTCTGGCTTGGGTTGTGCAAAGCCAATGCCTGGGATGAAGCTTTTGACTCTGATTCCATGTCCTTTCCATCATCCTCCTTAGCGTCAGAAAATCACAAATTATAAAAACATCAAGACTCATTTAGGTGGCCTAGGGACCCTGGGGAGAAAGAGTAGAGTGGAGAAGGATCTGTGAGAAGGGAAATCATCATATAATCTCCAAATGTTGGGTTGGGAGGGACATTGGGGCTCTTCCCTCCTTCTCTGACAGGCCCAGAAAGTGACTCAGAGGTACAGTCCTCCTTCCTCACTCCCAAAGATCCTGACACTACTAGATCTGCTTTCAGAGAACTGATAAACTGGTTTTTCCTCACCAATGTCTAGTTTAATGATTACAGCATCAGTGTAACCCCTCTCAAGGGGACTTCCTCCTTCGTTTGGTTGTAATTTTAAGCTAAAAGAGTCAAATGTTAATTGTGGAATTACAAGCTCTAACCAACCAACACAAGAGAACTGGGTGCTGTGTCTCTACCACAGAAGTAGGCCAGTCTCACTCTTAAAGTTCTTATTGATCTTCCAGAATCTCTAATGCTCTCTGTTTCAGTAAACCCTAAGGTTTATTTATTTCATTTATTTCATCACTTCTTCAGTTAGTTAGTATATATTGATGTTTTACAAGATTTTCTATCTATAGCCATAACCCTAAGAGAGGTAGATACATAGGTCCCTCCCGCTGGGTGGTAGTGTGACAGAGTGAGCTCTAACCTCAGCAGGCTATGGACACCATGCCATGCCTGGTGCCTGGGGGCTTCAGAGGAACAATTGCAGGCCAGGCAAGATGGTGGGAGGCGCAACAGAGAAGTTTTACAAGTGGCCTGGGAGGAAAGACACTTGGGTGAATACAGTGAGGTTGGAAACTCTATAGTATGCTTCAGAATCTTAAATCATTTCTCAGGGATAGAGAACAGGATATGCAAGGATTTCAGATGTTGAAGCATGAGAATTCAAGGGGCGGGAAGGGTGCACTAGGCTCTAAGTGATGTCTTTGGAGCTGTCCAATGTGGTGATCCAAAGGGGACATTATGCAGGGTTTCTGTGTTAAGGAGTATGGGTGTTTCCCTGATAACAAAAGGGAGTAGAATGTACTATAGAGCAGAGGTTTAAGACATTTCCTATCAGACTGGACTTCTAGGGCTTAAAACCCTGTTCTATAGGTATCAGGCAAGTTACTCAACTACTCTGCCATTCTCTCATCTGCAAAAGAGGAAGAATAAAAGTATCCACTTCATTGGGCATTTGGCTAGGGTTATTGGGAGAATTTTATGAGTTGAATTATGTAAAACATTTAGAGTTATGATTTTAACCACATGTGGTTATATTAGTGTTTCCACCATAGTGATTATTCATGGATTTTTAGCAGGAGGGAAAGTTAGGCAGATGGTCTTCTAGACAATGAATTTTATATTATAATAATGAAGAAGAAGAATTAGAAAAGGCTAGAAAAAGAAAGGGAGAGACCATTAAAAAGCAGTTGCGGAGGGGGGAGAGCAGAGAGAGAGAAGGAAGGAGGGGAGTGGGGGAAACAAAGAGTAGCGAGAGGGAAGGAGGGAGAGGGTGGGGTCTCAGTGTGTGACATGTCTTGCACCCTCAATGAATCCCCAATAATTAAAAAAAAAACACAGTTTCAATAATTTGAGGAAAAGAATGAAGATCTAAAGTGTAGCAGAGGTAGGGTGGCACTTGTGGCTCAAAGGAGTAGGATGCCGGCTCCATATGCCGGAGGTGGTGGGTTCAAACTCGGCCCCGGCCAAAAAAAAAAAAAAAAAGTTAAAGTGTAGCAGAGATGATAGGGATGGAAGAGAGGTGGCTTTCTTTTTTTTTTTTCTTTTTTAGTCAGGGCCAGGTTTGAACCCACCACCTCTGGTATATGAGGCTGGTGCCCTACTCCTTTGAGCCACAAGTGCCGCCAGAGAGGTGGCTTATTAATAATGCCCTCATGACCAGAGTATTGAGTGACCTTGTTAATCAGGGGAATGTATTTGGGTTCTTTAGAAAACAGAGCAGTAGGAGATATATCTATTATCTGTATCTGTATCTAGAGATATTTATATCTCTATCTAACATCTATCTGTATCTATTGATCTATCTATCATCTATACCTATCTATCCATCTATCCCTATGTTCTATCTATCTATCTATCTATCTATCTATATCTATCATTATCTAGCTATTACCATCTGTATCTATCTATCAGTGGGAGGTAGACAGGCTGAATTCCTCACAGACCTTCCAACTCAGGGTAAGGTGCCCAGTCAGGGGAATGTCTGAGTGACTATCCCTGCATGAAGAAATCAGCATTGCAGGCAGCTGAGGCTATCAACTAGTAGCTTAGGCTAGAGAATCTGAGATGTATATGTAATGGCCTATCTGGCCATTTCAGATGCTTCTTTGCCCTATGTCACTTTGTCAACCTTTCTGGGTGCCGTAATCTCCCCTCTCTCATTCTTAACCTTGAGTGCCGACTACTGACTGCTGTGCATTCTTGCACGTATACTCTGTTCTGTACCCAATAAAAAGATTCTGGGAAACAGGACAGGTGCTGCATTGTTTTCATGCTGCCACCAGGCACATGAAACAGTGTATGCCCTAAAGGCTTCTGGTTTTATGCACTAAGTTTGGTGTAAGTTTTGTGATTTCCTCAGCACCTCTCCCTCTGACCACTGTCTCAGGTTGGAGTCCACTAGATGCCAAATATCTGTCAGTCTACCTGAGACAGATTTACAAAATGGAATTGGCTCATGTGATTAGGTATACTGCGAAATCTGACACCCGCAGTCAGCCACCTAGAGATCCAGAAGAGCCTATGCCACGTCCCACTTTAAGTCCTCCTCCAACAGCCTGGAAACAAGGAGGTCCAGTAGTGTAAGTTCCAGTTATACTTTTCCTCTGGCAGAGGAAAAGAATTCTTCCCCACTCAGTCTTTTATTCTGTTCAAGCCTTCAACAGACTGGATGAGGCCCATTCACACCCTGGGGATGGAAATCTACTTGACTCTCTCTGTCTGCTGATTCAAATGTTTATCCTATCTAGTAACAGCCTCATGGACACACCCAGAAATAATGTTTAAGAGAATATCCGGGCAACTCATGGCCTAGTCACATGGGCACCTAAAATTAACAATCACAGGTATCAGGCTTCCCCAATACTCAGTGGTAAAAACAACAATGGTTAACTATTGTTCACATGACTGCAGGTTGGCTGGGATATAGCTGATGTCTCTCATGTATCTGTGGCTCTGCTAGAGATTGACTGAGGTTGGGCTTGGCTGGGGAAGCTCTGTTGTATGTGTCTCTCATCTCTAGCTGGGCCTAGTGGCCCAGCTGGCTTAGGCCCTAGCCTGTCTTAGGCATGGAAAAGACAGAGCAAAGTGAAATATGAAGTGTGTCTTAAGGCCTACGATTAACACTGGAAACTATTGTTTCTGCTCATTACTATTGGTGAAACCAAAGTTATAGACATGGAAAATATTGTTCACCCATGATGAAGTTATACCAAGGATATAAAAAAAAATCAAGGCCAATAATTCAATCTATTATATCCAATATTTGATTTTTAAAAAAAATTGTGTTTTGTGCAACTTGATGATAAATTATGTAAAGAAAATTGAGATCTAGGACAATTTCTTACCCAATTTTGAATCTTAACTCTGTTTCACATGTCACTGCTAAACACATGTTTATTATATACAAGTTTATACACTTTCCACCCTTATAAACAGATGGATAGTTGAATAGATGAATATATACAGGGTGAGTGAACAAAATATTTAATAAACTATGACCAATATTTATTGTTTAATGTGATAAATAAAATAAATTGTTTTAAAAATTCTTGAGAAACAGAAAAGCAAAATATATATTTAGTGGTAACGTACTATGTTCCAGGTACCATGTTATACTTTGCTCTGCAGGATAACCTGATATAAGAGAAGAGAAATATTCATTAACTGAGATGTTGAATACTAAGATGCATTAAAATATTTACTTATTATCTTTGTAATTTGAGAGTATTTATGATATTCATGGCACTATAGTTAATCCATGCTCTGCCGGGCAATGCTGGGAGTCATGACTGTGCCTATTGGGTACCATGACTACGTCCCATGAATGCTTTCAGTCTCATTTTTCTCAATGAGAGAAGTTAGGAGATTGGGCCAAATGCTATGTAAGATCCTTCCTGCTTGTCTATTTTTTGAATCTAGGTCTAAAACAATGCAGCACAATTTTTGTAGTTGGGCTTCATATCATCTGTGCAGTGTCATTTACCTTCCTCTGTTCTTGGCAGGAGGATTGAGAATGATGCTGCAGAAGAGCCAAGAACACTCTCCGAGGATGGCATTTGGCAGCAACAGCTGCGACAGTGAGCTGGAGGATCCCCAGCCAGGAGGGTGCAGGATGAGAAGAGATTCAGGACTGTCAGAAATGCATGATGCTATAGCAAAGGGGTTGGGCGTTGGACGATGCCAACTCACTGGTCTCAGGGCTTTCCAGAGAAGCACAGAGAGAAGAGAGGAGGTGCTGGGAGCCACATCTCTAGTTGAAAGGTGTAAAGAACAATTGTTTACTGAGAACTCACTAATGCCAAAAACTGTTCATGACTATAAGAGAAGAAGATGATTGCATGAAAAATATAATCTAAATTAGACCTGTTACCATTCTTTGAAAGACCTGGCAGTGGTGTTAGGCATCAATGTGAAGGATATGGTATAGAACACTCCAAAGTCTAGCTTCCAAATTGGAGTACTAAAATCACTTTTACACACATAGCTTTTCTTGTTATTGAAAAATACATGTATTGGGCAGTGCCTGTGGCTCAGTGGGTAGGGCACCAGCCCCATATACCAAGGGTGGTGGGTTTGAACCCAGCCCCGGCCAGCTAAAACAGCAGTGACAACTGCAACAAAAGTGGCTAGGTGTTGTGGCAGGTGCCTGTATTTCCAGCTACTTGGGAGGCTGAGGCAAGACAATCGCCTAAGCCCAAGAGTTGGAGGTTGTTGTGAAGTGTGACACATTGGCACTCTACCAAGGGCAACAAAGTGAGACTTTGTCTCAAATATATATATCATATCACTCCTGTGCTCAGTATTAATGTCCTGTGTTATTTAGACTTGTGTGAAGTTAGGTTAACTTAATTTTCTACTGAATATCTTTCTATAGTAATAAGGGAGTTTTTATTCCTTTCCCCAAGATATAAGGTGAACAATACAAAACTGAAGCAGAAATGCCTTAACAATGGATGAATATGGGGAGAGAAACTGAACATGTCTAACTCCATCTCTTCTCTACCCTCAAGGGGAATTATTCATTAACCCATGGAATGAGTTCACCTGGAGAATGTGGTAGGAAGTAGGGTGGTATTTCTGTCAGGGTGGGCTAGGGCATGCTGCAATAACAAATAGCTCCAAAGCTTTGGTGGTTTCTGAGTACCAAGATACCTGTCCTTTTCCAGTAAGGTGTGTCTCTGTACCACAGGGTCTTCACTCTGGGTCCAGGCTTATGGAGAACCCTCTTTCTAGAACATCTTTGAATCCTGTGGACTGAACAGTGTTCCCTGAAATCCACATGTTGAAGCCTTAGCTTGCAATGTGATGATAGAGATGGGACCTTTGGATAAGAATTATATTTAGATGAGAGAGAATTGGGTCTCTCATGATAGGATTAGTGCCCTTATCTGAAGAGACTCCAGAGAGCTCTGTCTTTCTCTCTTTCTGGCCATGTGAGGACAGAATGAGTAAGCAGTTAGGAAAGAGGGCCCTTGCCAGAAAATGACCACCCTGGTACCCCGCTCTCAATCTTCCAACCTCCAGAACTGTGACAAAATAAATTTCTGTCATTCAAGCCACCCAGTCTATGGGACTTTGTTATGGTGGCCTGAGCTGACATGGGTCTGTGGTAAAGGATTAAAAGACAAGGTAAACTACTCTCTAGCTTTAGAGCTCCTACCCAGGAGTTTGGCTCATTATTTTTTCTTGCATTTTTATTACTTCCAAAAGTCAGATGGCTGAGCCTGAGGTCAAAAGGGTGGGGATTATAATGCTTACTCAGGAAGTACTCTGAAAAACGCGTGCAGTGTGCTGGCCTCAGGTGTGGGGCCTTGCAGTGGTCCAGCCACACGGGTGGCAGGTGAACAGATCTGTCTAATTAGCCACCCCAAAGAGGGTACACAACTGAGCCACATTCTCCGACACAGGCTGATCAATGATTAAGCTGACATTTTGATCCCATTTCTCTGTTTTCTGTTTCTTCACAGGTTTTGAACTCAGGAGAGGAAACCACAGAGTGCTATATGCTCATCTCCTCAAACTCAGATGTTTTGCCTAATAAAATGAACAAAGAAGGAGGATGAGGAGGGAAGGAGAGGGGAAGAGAATGGGACATCCCTCACTTGCATGCCAATAGAGTACCCAGGAGAATATCTGGAGATTTTGTGATTTCTCTTAGACAACCCCTATAAGGCAGGAATTAGTATTTTCAATCTTCAAGGTGAGAAATTGAGGCTCTGTGATTGCATGTACAGCTTCATGCTGTACAAAGGGACCCACATTTGCCTGTAGTGTCTAAACCTGCCAGCAACTGCTGGGTTAACCCTGTCAGGGTCCAGCCCTCAAAGCAGTATCTTCTGAGACGTGTGGAAACTGGCAGCAATTGACTAAAGAGACATAAAGTGTCTCAGGAATGGAAGAAAAAGTATCCAATGTACGAAATTTTAAAAGATTGATTCAGAGTTGTTACACTTGTTCCATCATGATGTACAATGTAATGTAAAGCTATAAACTTGAGCTGCAAATTATCGTATGTATTAAATAGCTAGATTTCATTAAGGAGGTTCTTCTGTTTTAATTATCTGAAAATGTCAGAAAATGTTTGTATTTCCTCCTTAGGAAGCTACAGTCTCCTTAAAGACAAGGATTGTTAAAATGGTTTAAAGCTTAGTGTTTCTGGTACACGAGGCAACTTCATTCACAGGGTATTTTGGCAATTCTATCTGAGCAAGAGGGGAGCTATCGAAATGTAAGTGTCTAAGAAGGCTTGCCACTTAGGGCATATTTATAATAAGGTATGAACAATTTTAACTCTTAACAAACAGCATTTTAAAATCACTGCTTGTTTGGCTTGAAATGGTTTGATGGAAAAATGTAATTGCCACAAAACCAAGACTCCACTGTTTTTGAGCAAAGTCCCCCAAAGTTCCCAGAGTGACAAGACAAAGGATGAAAGGATCTGAAATTCACAACGGAAGATGTTTTCTCTCCCTTTACCTTAGTGGGTTGGGCAGAGAACTTCTGGGACCGCTTCTGCAAACATGGTCCTGAGGCCCCACAGCCTGAGCACGACAAGTACATGCTACACAGCCCTTAACTCCTTGGCCATGGCTAATCCTCATGGATGGGTCACAGGAGTCAGCTGCTTCTTCTGGTTCCTAACATTTCTGTATCATCTCTTAAATCCAGTTCTCATGAAGATAACTGGCATGTTTGGACAATGTTGCTGCACGTCAGGATGCCACTTTGCATAGACAAGTTCAAATGATTCCGAATGCACAAAGATAAAGCAAACACTTGTTTGATAGCACGATGAGGGCATAATCTAGGATCATCATTTTCAGATGTATCCTTTAAACCTAGATTCACTGGTTTTTGACCCACCATGACATTGACAGGATAATTGTCAAAGACAGGTACTATATTCTCCAGGAAAACACTGGTGTGGGGGCAGTGCCTATGGCTCAAAGGAGTAAGGCGCCGGCCCCATATGCCAGAAGTGGCAGGTTCAAACCCAGCCCCGGTCAAAAAAAAAAGACACTGGTGTGTAACAGAGCAACAGAAATGTCCCTGCCTATCCAGGGCCAACCTTCACACACTTGATAACCTGCTTCTGGGCCTCTGAGGACCAGGCTGCTGTGCTGGCTAAGTCTAAAGCCCAAGTTTCTCATTCATGCTAACTTTTACTTGCCTAGCGGGCTATTTAAAGACTAGCTCATTCCTATGAAATATATTTTGTTTGAAAATGAAAGCCCCAGATTAAGAGTAACTAACCTAAAATACTCTATCAGTTGTCTAACATTGCATCTCTACAATACAGCTCCTTCATCTATCCAATATGTATCATGTAATAAATATAGCTGTATGTATAAACTAAGATTATATATGAGAAATGCTAAAAATAGTTCCTTAGTTGTATAGTATTCAATAGACAAAATTATTGTGAAGTTAGGATTACTACAAACTTTGAGTTTCACTCCTTTATTTCCTGGCCTGAAATGTTTACTAGTGATATTGCCCTGGAACTTAGTTATAAAATCTGAAAAAAAAAATACCAGCCACTAATTCACTTGAAAGGAAATGATTAATCCATGTATAGTCATCATGCCTTTCTACAGTCACAGAAGGAGTTCTGTTTTCTTCCCTCAAGGAAGAACCAAGACAATTAAGGTGATGTTACTTGGATTTACAATAACTCTAGGAAGGACTTCAGAGAAT
This sequence comes from Galagoides demidoff, assembly GCA_963574575.1. NCBI lineage: Eukaryota > Metazoa > Chordata > Mammalia > Primates > Galagidae > Galagoides > Galagoides demidoff. Next base: position 26,982 of record CAUYQV010104745.1, on the reverse strand, counting down.
AAACTGAGATTTGTTCTTCAGAAATAAATAATCAGTGTGACATTCTCACTCAGCAACCGATTTTTTGCAAGGTTAAATCCATTTATTCCTGGGATATGGTTCTGTGATTAAACAATAGGAATAAATCATTTACAGTTTATTTTGCTTAAAAAAATGATTATTTCTATCAGATCCAGTAGAAATTCTTCAGAGTTATAAGTCTGGGGTCAACTCATTATTTATGAATAGATTTCAAAATTATAGTGGCAGTATATTAAAGTAGAATAGCAATTACACACAGCTTGACCTTTTTAGAAGGCTAATGTATCATTGAAATGGTAATATACCCATCATGTATAGGCATTTCAAACATCAGATGGTGAAAAAAGTATTCTAATCAAACCTCTCCAAATCAATTGAGAAGGTGCATAATGAAATTTCTTATCATTGTTTATGCATTGTTAGTAATGTACTTAGCATGATAAATTATTTTTCATACATAAAACACAGACTGGTGAGGCATTTGCCTTGTTCCAAGGGAAAAGATTAACCTATTGCTACTTAAGTAACTAATGTTCTAAATACCCAGAGGTCCATTAAATTTCCTCTGCCCTTCTCAGAATAAAAAAGAAAAAAAAAAAAGGAAAACAAAGAAAAAAAGGTCATAAATTTATTCTACTTTAAATACAATGCTCCAGTTTCATGTATCATTATTTATAAACTACAGCTTGAATTTTAGTTTATTTTTCTTTAAATACCGTATTTTAAAAGTTTCCAATAGTACAAAAGCACCTGCTAAGGTACATTTGTGTGTAGGTGTGTGTGTGTGTTTGTGTGTGTGTTTATTTCATACATTAAGGGGATACAAATGTACTGGGTTACAGGATTGCTTTTGTAATGCTTGCATCCTGAGTATAGGTGCCTGTCACTCAAATAGTATCCATCATACCCATCAAGTAGGTTATTACCCCTTCCCTCCTTCCTCATTCCCCTTGGTTGATTTCCACTGAGTGTTACATCCTCTGTGCACATGTGTGCTCATTGGTCGGTTCCAATTCAATAGGGAGTACATGTGGTGTACCATTCTTGAGATGCTTCACTTAGAAGAATGGTCTCCAATTCCATTTTGATTGTTGCAAAAGGTATTAATTCATCTTTTGTATGGCTGAGTAGTACTCCACGGTATACAAATATTGCTTTTTATTAATCCACTCATGAATTGATAGGCACTCGTGTCAATTCCACATCTTTGCTATTGTGAATCCTTATGCAATAAACATTTGAGTCTAGGTGTGTTTTCAGGAGCAGCCTTTTTCTTTGTGTAGATACCCAATAGTGGGATTACTAGACTGAGTCGTAGTTCGTTTAGTTCATTGTGGAATTTCCATACTGTTATAGGGCTTGCACTAATTTACAATTCCAACAGTATGTAAGCATTATTTTCTCTCTGCATCCATGACAGCATCTATTGTTTTTGGACCAAAAATTTTTGTTCTTTTTTTTCTTGCTGATTTGTTTGAGTTTTCTGTAAATTCTGGATATTAGCCCTTTATGACATGAATGAAAATATTTACTCTCATTCTGCAGGTTGTCTATTTTTCTGTTAGTTGGTTTCTTAACTGTGAAGAAACTTTTTATTTTAATCAAATGCCATTTTGTAATTGTTGTTGTTTCCATGATTGCCATTGGGGTCTTAGTTATAAATTATTTAGCTAGGCTGATGTCTAGAAGAGTTTTTCCCCACATTTCCTCTAGAATTCTTATGGCTTCATGCTTTACATTTCAATCTTTTATCCATTGAATTATCTTTGGTGAACAGTGAAGAGTAGGTGTCCTGTTTCTGTCTTCTGTAGGTGGCTATTCTGATTCCCAACTCCATTTATTGAACGGGACTTATTTTCCCCAGTGTGTGTTGTTGTCTGCTTTGTGGAAGATCAGGTGGGGTGTGTGCGTGTGTTTATGTGAGGCGTAGCTTCTTACAGTCCAAGATTAAAGTTAATTAAAAGATAGATGATGTTGCTTTACAATATGTAAAATGATGTTTAAATTTTTGCCAAGTGACATCGATTCTCTTTCATGACAGCACTATAATTTACTTTTATTGTAATTATTTTGAAGCCGCGTGTTGTAGTCTTTTTCACATTTTTCACTTTACCATACAGCATAAGTGGTCAGAATCTGATTCTATTACTTATATCCAAAGTACCTTAACAAATACAAAATCTTTCAAAATTTATTTTCCACATAGATTCCATTACGCTATGGAATTTGGGCAATTCTGACACAGAAAGAATTTCATAAGACTGAATACTGTAATAGTTTCCTCAGAATATGCCAAATCCAAATGCCTAGATTTCTCAGTGCACATATCAAATGGTACCAAAAGTTTTATGTTTCCAGGATATTTTTCTCTTGGTCTTTCTGGGTATACAGCATCAATAATAAGTTCAGCATTGTATGTTGATTATATCACATATCTAAATCGTACAGTTATCTACCAGAGGGATGTGAGCAATTATATGTTAATCTAAAGCCATTAATTTGTTAAAAGAAAAATAAACTATAACAATAACAAAAATCTTTGGGGTGTTTGCAACTTTTGTGTTTCGAAGAGAAAAATTGCAAATGCAAAAATGGGAAGTTGTAGGTTCCTCCAATGATTTAAGACAATTCTGTTCCAGTTTTAAGTATTTTTATGAACTGTTAAACTCTCTGTAGCTTTCCAGTCAATAGTTTTTAAATTGTTTCTTTTTACAGAAAATAAAAATCAATAGAGAATTAAGTAAATTGCCTGGAGAAATCGGAGTAAAATTATTTCTCTTCAATTCTCTGATTGATTAAGAAGTCATTGTTTAACCAAAACTAATTATTTCATCCAATTGTCTGGGCAGATACCTAAGAAATATCAAAGAGGTACCAAGAATGATTGAAAAAGCATTACATTGGAGATCGGAATACCTATATTGAGTCTTACTTTGTAAACACAAATCCCAGTTTTCTCATGGGACAAATGAGTGCATTAAGCCATTCAATGAGCGTAACAGTATTGGCAGTATTGGGTGTTTCATAAATGCATGTGTACTTGGCAGCGCTTCAGACACAATGTGTAACTAGTTTCATAAAGGCCGAGGAACACTTGTAGAACAAAATAATAAAGGGCTTAAATATTTCTTCAGAAATAAAAGCCAGTTCCGAGTCCAAAGCCTTCAACTATTATAACAAAAAAAGAAAGGCATTTAGTTGTTTAAACAACATACTGATTTCATTTTAATAATTTATTTTTATTTATTTTTATAGTGGTATGAATAACTAACATGAGAGCTACCCTTGACAAAATTTTTAAGTGCACAGTTCAAAATTGTTCATTATAGGCACCATGTAGCACAGCAGGTCTATATAAGTTATCTGTCTTATATGTCTGAAATTTTATTTATTTGTTTGTTTTTGAGATAAAGTCTCACTTTGTCATCCTTGGTATTGTGCCATGTCATCACAGCTCGCAGCAACCTCAAACTCTTGGGCTCAAGTGATTCTCTTGCCTCAGCCTCCCGATTAGGTAGGACTACAGTGCCCGCCACAACGCCTGGCTATGGTTATTTTTAGAGTCAGGGTCTTGCTCTGGCTCAGGCTGATTTCAAACCTGTGAGCTCAGGCAATCCACCTGCCTTGGACTCCCAGAGTGCTGGGATTACAGGCATGAGGCATCAGGCCTGGCCATGTCTGAAATTTTATAAACCCTGAAATGCAACTCTCTGTTTCCCTCTCCTTTAGACCCTGACAAATACCATTCTATTCTCTCTTTCTGAAAGTCTGACTATTTTAAATACCTCACATAAGTAGAATCATACAGTTTTTGTCATTGGTAACTTGTATATCTGACATAGCATAATTTCCTCCAGGTGCATCCATGCTGTCGTATATGGCAGGATTCCTTTTGTTTTAAGGCTGAATATCATTCCATTGTGTATGTGTGCATTGTATGTGATCTCCTGATCTATTCATCTGTTGGTGGATTTTTAGGTTATTTCCATGTCTTAACTATAGTAAATGATGCTTAATTGATTATGAGAATGTACAGATCTCTTTGAAACCCTAATTTCATTTCTTTTTGATATATACTCTAAAATTTATGTGTAATATTGTAGCTCTATTTTTAATTTTTTGAGGAACAATCGCTTTGCTTTCCATATCAGTCACACCAGTCTACATTCCTACCAACAGTGCACATAACTTCTGATTTCTCCACATTAGCATCATTGGTTCTCTTGTGTTCTCTCTCTCTCTTTGTCTCTCTTTCTCTCTTTGTCTCTCTCTCTCTCTCTCGCTGTGTTTATAGGTGTGAGATGAAATTTCATTGTGGTTTTGATTTATATTCTCTAATAATTAATTAGAGATGTTCAGTACAATTTTCTATACCTGTTGGTCATACGTGTGTCTTCTTTGAAGAAATATCTATCCTAAGTAATTTGCCCATTTTTTAAAGTTTTCTTTTTTTTTTTCTTTTGCTATTGAGTTGAAGAGTTCTATATATATTAGATATTGATTTCATACCAGATACCTGGTTTGCAATTTTTTTCTCTCTTTCTATAGTTTGTCTATTTATTTTTTATTTTTATTTTTATTTTTATTTTGTAGTTTTTGGCCAGGGCCAGGTTTGAACCTGCCATCTCCAGTATATGGGGCCAGCACACTACTCTGTTGAGCCACAGGCAACACCCCCTATATAATTTTTTGATTATTTATTCTTTTCAGAAGAATTTTAGTTTTATATAATCCAATTAGTTGGATTTTTCTAAATTTGTTTTGTTGCACTGTGTGTGTGTGTGTGTGTGTGTGCGCGCTCATGTAAGTAAACGTACCTCTTTCCATCAAAGATAAGTAAAATATTAGGGACAGCCAATTTTGTAAATGTAAGATGTATCAAAATGCCAATTATTTTTAGAAAAGGCAGGTATTAGTACATAAATTAATAGATCTATTTTGTGCATAAATACACTTATTTTTTAATATTTAAGAGACTTTAATTTCTAGACCACTCTTACTTTATAACCAAATAGACCAGGAAATGCAGATATTCTCCATGTTTCTCCTGTCCCACAGTGAACAGCCTCTCCCACTACCAATATCCTGAGGCAAATCGTTATAATTTTTAAATATAAAATAATGATGATTCATTTTCAATGACTTTGAAATGGTTGCTGCTGAAAGCTATAATACTCCACTACTCTGTGTACAAGCACTTACAGTCCCTTTATATTGTTAGAACTTTCACTCAGAAGGTCTAAAATGACAGGTATATGAAGGAAATACGATCCTAATAGATTATCCTAGTTATTATCCCTCTGCCAAACAAATAGATGAATGACTAGTTAAACAAATGAATATTAATAACCCCAAACCTAATGTTTTCCTCCCATCTCCATTTTCTTAAGTCAACTTTAAGCTATTCAATTCCTGCTTGAATCACTTTCTTGCACAATCTCCAGCTTTGTCTCCTTGTCTCTTTCATTATATTGTTTATCATGTTTTTTTTTTGAAAAGTCACGTATATGATTACTCCACTCCCATTCTTAGAGTTCTCAATGGAATGCGCCTGCACTCGATTTAAAAATCACGTCTTCAATATATCTCATAATCCATGCCTTCTGCCCCTTCAGCTCTATTTTGAGCCATTCTCTTCCTCATTCTACAATATTTTTATTTTTATAACATGTTACACTCTATCATGACTTAAGTTTATCATCCATTCTCTTTTCCTTTCTCGGCACCCTTTTCTCCTTCTCTAGTGCCTTACCCTCCACACACAGACTAGCTTGACCAAACTGAATTACTCCTTTGTGTTTCAGTTTACAATTCTCTTTTTCACTATCTATACTATTTTAAATCCCTTCCTCATGCATGGCCACAGCACACTGTTGTCTTTACACATTTCACTTGTCCAGGCTATTTCCTTTGCTTGTTGATGCTAGACTCTGTGAACTTACTCTTATCAACTGTTAAAGTGCCTGGGACATAATTCATACCTAATTAGTATTTTAGAAGTGGAATCAAACCATAGGGAGCTGCTGAAGGTTATAAGCAATATAAAAACATAGTAACTGGGGCAGTGCCTGTGGCTCAGTGGGGAGGGCGCCGGCCCCATATACCGAGGATGGTGGGTTCAAACCCAGCCCCCACCAAAATGCAACAAAAAAATAACCAGGCATTGTGGCGGGAGGCTGAGCCAAGAGAATCACCTAAGCCCCAGAGTTGGAGGTTGCTGTGAGCTGTGAAGTCAGAGCACTCTATGGAGAGCAATAAAGTGAGACTCTGTCTCTTAAAAAAAAAAAAGGACAGTAAATGAATTTAATAAATTAAATACAGAAGATGCATATTCAGTATTCATTTATAATTTCTACTTTTATTCTTTTAATATAGAATAGAGAAAACATAAATCAACCCTCATATACAATGTTTAGTTAGAATTCTTGATGCAAATTATAATCACACCAATTAAATGCATTTATGAAGTACTGGAAAATGCGAAAGACAGTTTTTTTTTTTCTGATTAAAAATTTTCCACTAAGGAGTAAAATTGCAGAGACATGAGTTTCTTAAGGTAATTTTGTTGATGGAGGCTATGCCCAGAATTGCTATATCAAGTTTTTCTCTTCTTGGACAGCCAGAGGAAGATAATGAGCAGAGGAGGGATGGCTGACTACCTCTTGTCTTTTTCTTGAATTTATCAATTGTAGCTTATTTTTTTGTTTTTGGCCTTGTACTCACTAGTTATAAGAGTAGCTAATTGAATCTCAATACTTAAAAACTCAAGGATTCCAAAATTATATTCTCATATTAATAATTTTACCCTAAAATATTAAGAGTGGTTAATCTTTTAAGATACCAGTTTTGAGTGGTATAGTATTAAAGCCAGAACAGAGGACAAGGGAGATTCAACTATCCAAAATTATACCTCATTTCTTATAATTATAATGCTATTTTAGCAAAATATATTCAGGGTCAGATACTGTAGGCTACTGATGTACCATATAAGTTTAATTAATTATTTTGTATCTGTTATGTACATTTAGAGAATTTATGGATTAAAGTGGGACTATAAAAATTTCAAGAACTCACAGGTACATTGAGATAACTATAATTATGAGTTTGTATCAAGGGTTAATTCTGGCTTATATATAAAACATGTACCATGTTTACCCGGAAATAAGACCTACCCAAAAAATGAACCCTAGCAAGATTTCTATGCATTTGTTAAATATAAGCCCTACCCAGATAATAAGACCTAGTGATGGATGTGGCTATTCAGCTTATCTGCATAGACACACCATGCATTTCATCACAGAGAGGAAGACATCCCCTGAAAATAAGCTCTAGTGTGTCTTCTTGAGAAAAAATAAATATAAGACAGTGTCTTATTTGGGGGGAAACATGGTAGTGAGTACTCCTAGGGGAATTACCTTGTAAGAGAATGCCAATTAACCTCAAACCACACCCTGTCTATTCTAATCACCATCACATATGTAAGTGGGTTCACATCTCAGCATACCCTAAGGGAGAGCAGTGCAAAATAGTACCTGAGGTACAAAAACCTTTTAGCATTATTTTACCCTAATTAGTAAAATCTGAATAATGTTTGTAAAATTTTTTTTCATATACTAGAACCATAAGGAAGGAACATATTCGATGAGGGAAAAACATTCAAAGAACTAATTTGAGCACCTGAAAGTGATTTTGAAATTTGTTTAATTAACTAAAATTTGGGGGAGAATAGCAGAAATCTCTTCTATAATAAAAGAAATGAAAAAGATTAATAAAATATAAATGCTCATATACATTGTAATGTAAACTCTGCTTCTCTTTATCCTAACTATACCCACCAAAGAACCAAAACTCATCATTCAGCAAGGTGATGAAAAGACTGGCAAAGAGAATACTATCATCCCTTAAAATCTCTGCCAAAGGCAGTGCCTGTGGCTCAAAGGAGTAGGATACCGGCCCCATATACCAGAGGTGGTGGATTCAAAACCAGCCCTGGCCCAAAGCTGCAAAAAAAAAAAAAAAAAAAAAAAAACACTGTGCAAAGGCTGTACTTGCACTCTAGGAAAGGTACTAGGGGACAAATGGGATCCTGAAGCATCAAAAGCAAAAAAAAAAAAAAAAGAGTCTTTGATTACCAGGCATTTCACTATAATAATCAGCTGTACTGAGAGTTAGTTATCAGAATGGTTTTATACAGTAAGATCTCTGGAAAGGGGTTAATTAATTGGAGCATGGGATTCCTAGGAGTAAACAACACCGTGAACATCCACAAATCCTATTTGAATAAAATAAATAACTCTATAATTAGTAAATGAGTTCCAGGTATTACCCATTACAGTAGAGACAGTAAAAACTCCTTCAAACAGACATGGATTAGTTAGTTCACAAATTCAGAGGGAGAACAGACTTCAGATTCTTAAAGAAAGATTATATGGTAATGCCACAAGGATAGACTGCAAGTCTTTCTGTCATCATTTGCCAAAGATACGAAAAACCATTTCCAAGAACAGAGTATATGAAGAAAGTAAGTTCTGAGTCATCATTAACCATAAAAACATCGTACTCTTAACATTTGTACTCTTTGTGGGTCCAAGGGAAAGACCCACAAAGCTGATGTGATGAATGAGACACTGGCCAATTTTCCACTCACAGTGGTCTCAGCATATCCATGAGCTCATCCTGTGTTTACTTCACCAACTCCTGAATCACAAAGTTACCAAACCAGTGAATTGCAAATATGATACATGTTTTTCTTTAAACTGTTTTTAAAAAATAACACTGAGATTTAATTTGTGTATTTTTAACACAAGAGCAACAGTGTGTAAATAGGATGGAAATTTAGCGCAAATCAAACCCTGCAACTCGTGGTACTAGTCATCGTGCATTTGCAGTACACACACATGTACAAACATCACACACACACAAAGGGATGGCAACTTTTCTTAAAGAAGGGCTAATAAAATATTAAAAGTTATCATTTTATTTTACTTTTCACCCTGTGTGACAAAACCGAAAGTATGTGAAAAGCACTTTTGCTGCATAGCAATGTCCCGTTGTTGCCTAGAGAGAAAGCTCTGGTGCACCTGTTTCAGTTACAAGCTGAACTAGCTTTTTATTTCACTGAAAAAAGATTTTTCACTTGAAAGAATTGCTGGCAGAAAAATTACAGTAGTTCAGATTTAAGCATTTGGCTGATATTTCCTTGAAAATAAGTAAAGCGAGTTTGTCTTTTCAAAAAACAAATTGAGAGCATTTCTTGCCAAAGATACAATTCTAGCTCTCAAGTAGAAAATTAGAATTATGTAAAGCTTGTAGCTGCCACCATGAGCTTGACAGTTTCTCAATATTTAAAGTCTTTGAAAATAATATTTGTGGTGGTATTTATGAATGAGTTTTTTGATGTTGCATATTAAATTGTGTCAGAATTCAAATGGTCTGTAGAACACCCTGAATTAATGTTTTCCAGATGATCGATGTATAATGTTACAAAATTATGTAGGCATAAAAGATCCATTCAAAGTACAAGTGGGCTAACAGAACAGAGTAAGAAATTATAGGTAGAGTTTCAGGTTCTGCATTGCAACTAATCTTCAAGAAACTACTTCTTTTCCAGTTTTTTAAATAGTGCAAAAGAAGAATAGCCACAAGTATCTGAAAAGGCTGTTCTATCTACATAGCTATACAAGACCAGTCTCCACATAGTTTAATGAAGACATGTGAAACTTACTATGAGAATTTGACTTTGTTATATCAGTCCATACAATAAAGAGATTTGCAAAATTGTCAACCAATATCACTCTTCTCACTATTTTTTGTCAATTAGATTGATTTTTAATAAAATTATAGATAAGTTGCTTGTAATTATGGATTATTATTAAGTTTAAATGAATAGCTACACATTTAACAATTTTTTTATTTTGATATTCAATACAATAAATATCAATAGATTTTAATCCATATTTTTGAAACTCTCAATAATTTTTAGAATATAAAGAAACTCTAGACCGAAACTTTTGGAACTTTTTGACTAAGCAAATTCAGCAACAAGAATATTTTACAAAATTTACTGAGTTATTTTCCTGATCTTGGTGTAATTTAATCAATTAACTATCACACCAGATGAGTGTGTTATAAAACATGTCAGATTGTGGTCCAACTGCCCCAAACTTCTAGTTATTTTCTTTATGTTAGAACGGGATTCAAAAGTATTAGGTCAAGGAGGACTCGATATAAAATTCAAATGGGTAAAATTCATTATAAAGGTGTGCTGTTTTGGAAAGCAGGGTTGACTGTGTTGACTTCAGTTCCCTAGAGCATTCTTAATAGTTTGCTAGTTTAGTTAATCAAAACCTGATCTCAATATTGAACTACATTTAATGAGTTTGAAATGACTGAATTTTCTAGAGCTAATATAAAGAATAAAATCTTGGGTTGCAGTAAATGGGTTCCTTAGAATAAATCTATTATGTGCAAACTCTTTAGCTAATACTACAGAGGCCCAAAGAATATTCCATTCTCCAGGTTAAGGGGGTACAGCATCTCTTAAAACTTTTTAAGTGGCTCACTTTTGTAGGTCAGTGATGATATGGGGAACATTAGGATGGAATTTCATTCTATCATCTCAGTAGAAATAATCTAATCCCGGAGGAGTGGCAGCTGACTTGGTTAACTATATGAGCAAGGGGTCAAAATAGGAGCAGAGTGCCATTTAATGCCAGATCCTCAGTGATGGCTAATTAATCAGAGAGGGCCCAGAAAGGAAATTCTTATATACTTGGTTAAGCTGCTGCTTGACATGTATTAGAGGAAAAACGGAAGGACTATAACAATTCATCGTGGTAGAAGTACATGTCTTTAATATAGTTTTAGTAATTAAGTTAGGTCCCAGACCTGGAGTACCATAACTAAGTTGGAAACTATCATTTTAAGGAAAAACCCTTCTCCACAGTCATATTCCGTAAATATTCCCTTGAGTGTTCACCGCTTTCCCTGTGAGTGTAGCCTTCAGAAATGTAAATAGCTGTGATTTTCTTAGATAATAGCTCTGAGAATACATTGACCCTGAGATATTCAAAGTGCACTGAAAGGACTGGAAGAGGTCAGGGGTTAAGTACTTAACTCAAGTTCACCTAACTGTACTTGACAGTAGAATTATGGACCCATTGAGAGGGTCTCAATTACAGACTCATTACATGAGGGCTGCTATGGTACTAAAGGCTAAGTGGATGCCTGGATAGCTACCTACCCCTAATTTAAACTAAAGTTAACACTAGCTCATGAGGAAACTTCGAGATAATGCCACCACTAAAATTCTGAGGGATGAAAAGGTGATGACCCCTATCTTAGCCCCATTTAATTTAATTACCTCTGAAAAGTCATTTGTGAGATGGAGAATGAAAATAAATATGAGAACTGGAATCAGATAGTGATGACAGTCACCTACAATTCATGACCTCCTATCTCCTAGAGTAAATCCTCACATGCCTGGAGTGGGCAGCTACTGACCCATTAATAAGGGAAATCGGAAGCTGTTTGCATTTATAGTATCAGTGCTAACATTTATTTTCTTATCTCTCTCTGCCACAACACAGAGACTATATGTTAATCTTATAAATTTTCTTAGATTAGGATTTTCTAAAAGCAGCCAGAAATTTGGGCATAGTGCTTATTTGGAACTTATTATAGGAAACAAAATGGAAGTTAGGTCAGAGTCTCTGTAATGTCTTATCCAATATGCCCTCAACAATCATCAGACCAGGTCTTTACATTCATGCCATTATTTTAAATGGCTCTATCTTCATCTGTTCAGGTTATAAGAAAATACCTTGGAACGAGGTAATTTACAAACAGCTAGAAATTTACTGCTTATAGCTCTAGAGGAGTCCAGATGAAGTGTCTGGTAGGTCACTTTCCTCATCAATGGCATCTTCTAATTGTGTCTTCACTTTGTGGAAGAAGCATAAAAACATTCTCTAGAGCTTCCTTTATATGGGCACTATCCAATTCATGAGGGCTCTGCCTTCATGATTAATTGTGCTCCCCAAAGTCCTCATCCTCTTAATATCAGTATTAGTAATTAGTATTACATTGGGGATTTAGTTTCTACATAGGATGTTGAGAAAACTTGATGTTGAGTCAGACCATAGAAGGAGTGTAGGAATGAAAAAAAAAAAATAGCAAGTCACCTTTGAATATTTAGTAGTACCTATACTTACAGAGATTAGGAGATAAATGCCAATTATAATTAAAGTGTCTCAAGTTAAGTAATCTGGTGCATTTAAAGATGTCACTTCCATGATGAGAGAAAAATAGCTATACTTTTACAATCCATCCGTGAGTAAAGGCAAACACTATTCGGTAAGAGTGTTTGTTCTAGGAATTTCTTGTTAACCTCAGTACCAGAAAAATGGTACAGATCCGTAATGGTTTGAAACAAGGACATATATTCCCCTGACATTTAAAAAGCAGCTCCTGAGCTTGGTGCCTTATAGCTTAGCAGCGAGGGCACCAGCCACATACACCACCAGAGCTGGTGGGTTTGAACACAGCCCACGCCTGCCAAACAACAATGACAACTACAACAAAAAAATACCCAGGGGTTGTGGTGGGCGCCTATAGTCACAGCTGCTAGGAGGCTGAGGCAAGAGAATCACTTAAGCCCAAGAGTTTGAGGTTGCTGTGAACCGTAACATCACAGCACTCTACAGAGAGCAACTTAGTGATACTCTGTCTCAAAAAAAAAAAAAAAGGCAGCTCCTGACTAACTACTAAGCCATAATAAAAATGGAAAGCTTAACCACAGAACAGAACATCAAATAAATCTCTGACTAATAATATCTAATTATGAACTCGATGTGCCCAACATATCAAACCACAAAATGAACTGTATATAACAATAGTTTAACATAAAATGTAAATGATTTATCCAACAAAGAAACTTAGCAGATTTGGAAGGCAACAAATGAATTGCAGGTACATAATATCTGCTCTTATTTCTTTACTGTCTCTGCCTGAACTGAACTATGACTTCATGGAGAGTATTCTGTGACCAAATAATGGAGAAGAAAAAGCATAAATTTGGTTGAAAGGTAGATATAAATGCCATGGCAGCATCACTTTGAAGAGGACAATTCCTGTGATACATTTGTGGCCATAGGTGATTCTGAAAGATGACAGGAAAAGGGAATCTTACCAGTGGGCCGAGATGTTCAGAGGTGTATAACTACGTTCATTCGTGGGCAGTGGCTAATTCATTCATCAGGTTGTCAGATTCTAAGGAAAAGCAAAATTGAAATATTGATAACAAGAAGGATTAATGAAGTTAACTAAGAATGTTGAGTTTGGGTTGCTCTCCCATAGATTGTCATATGTGCCTTTACCAGTCGTAAATATATGGTATCATCTCCTCCATGTGGTTATTCTCACTGTTACACCTGATAACCAATTAAAAAACTATCTGGAAATATCAACTAAATCTTGGTATATCTTCACTGTAATTTCATTCCCATTTATTTCCCTAACAGAAATACACACACAAGTTAATAAGAGAATATGTTTTAGAACATCTTGGGCAACCTATATATAAGTGAACCTCAAAGATAGGGATTTGATGTTCATCCTAAATGATGGTCTTCTCATAAAAAATTAAAAATTAAAAATATATATTAATCTCAATATTTTAAATATTTTTATCTTATATAGTACTATAATACTTGCACAAGGCCTATTTTTGTAAACTCTACAATGACCTTTTGAATGGTACATTACTTTTTTTTTGAACTTTTAGTTAACTTCATCAATTTGTTAAGTATAATCATTGATTGCATTAAATATATACAATAAACCAAAATGTTTCTATTTGTATATGCCTAGAACCTCAAAAAGTAGAAGTGGCCCAGATTTTTCAACTTTTGAAATATGCAGATCTACATTAAGTAGTGGTTGAAAAAGAATCTAGATTAGGTAGGAGGTACATTGGGGGAAAACTGAGTACTAATAGGTGAGACATTTATAAATTAGGCAAATACAATCAAAGCACTTTTTATAGGATGAGTTCATGAACTTAATTGTTAGGCCTTGCAAGAGGAAAACTCTGATGGCTATTCCAGAAAAAGAGTACCAAAGTACTTTTGAAAGGCCGACTAGGCACTGGCATCCAAATATAGTTTCCCAAGAGGAGCCCTTTGAAGGTGACCACAGTGATATTCAGCACAGAGGTATGGAGCACTTTTTCTAGGGTGAGACTGAGAACTTAATTGTCCAATCTCATCCATCACTTCTGTTGAACGTTAAAACAAGTAGCTTTGTATATACTGCAGTCAAAGTCCAAATTTCTCAGCTGTTATAATAAATTATGTTATAGTTTAAAGATACTTTCCTTTGAGATCTTCTTTTTCTCCAATTTGGTCATTTGCTACTCCTCCTCTAACCGTACTCAATCTCACCTGCTCTTAACCTGGGATGTGACTCTGAATCACTTAAAACATTATGTACTGCAAAATATCTCAGGAAACTGGCACGCATTGAATTTGACTTTCAACTGAGTAGAAGTAAACACAAAATACGTTTCTATTTTGAACAAGTTTCTCAGGTGACTGTGGTATTAAACTTTGATTTATCCATTTCTCATTCCTTTCTTTTTTTCCTGAAATATGCTTCTCCCTAAAGTCCTAAACCAATTCACCTCAGTATATTGTGCTGAGCCGAGTTACCGCCTCTCGCAGAAAATGAGCCATTACCACTAATGTCTGAATTTTGTCCATTTTATCTGTTTATGACTCTTTTTGTGTTAAACTCTGTTATAATTCCATTGTAAAGTTTACTTTTTTATATTGTGAACTAGTTGTGGGAGGGAAAAGGGACTATGTCTAAATTTGAAGTTCCAAAGCAAAGGATTTTATATGGTGCTAGACAGACATGCAAAAAATGTTCTTATAATAAATTAGTAAATAAATAAATTGCACAGAAAGGGGATGAGTTTGCTGGTTCAGTGTCAGAATCTTAGAAATATCCCTATTTATATGGGTCTTACAATCTCAAGGGGTAGAGAGACATCTAAAAAGAAACATCCAAATATTTCCTAGAATTTTGTTTCATTTACATAGAAAATAGCATTTTATAACTTTCTAGATTTCTTTTGGAATTTTTGAAGCACTAGGTTAGAGGACAAACTATATTTATCTGAGGGTGTGCATATATATTATGAAGACAAAGTAACGATTTTATCTTAAACAACTTTGTTTTTAGTAATTTTGTCTTAATTTTAAGAGAATTTTAGGTTTCATAGAGATATTCCTGATGTATATTTCAGTTATAATAAAATGTATTCCATTTATCAATTAGGGAAAAGAAAAATGGTTTATACAATTAAACAATCAAAATTATAATAATTTTTCTTTCTTTTTTAGAAACAGAGTCTCACTTTACTGCCCTCAGTAAAGTGCTGTGGCATCACAGCTCACAGCAACCTTCAACTCCTGGGCTTAGGTGATTCTCTTGTCTCAGCCTCCCGAGTAGCTGGGACTACAGGCACCCACCACAACACCCAGCTTTTTGTTTTTGTTGCACTTTGGCTGGGGGGTGGGTTTGAACCCGCCACCCTCAGTATATGGGGCTGGTGCCCTACCCACTGAGCCGTAGGCACTGCCCATATACTTCTTAATTATTTGTAAAATCTTGGAGTATCTAAATATTTTCCATAATTTCGCTCTATGAATAGTAGATTTTTTTAAAAGCATGGAAACATGTAATACAAGTGTTTAGATAATCAAGATTCTTTCTTTCTAGTGAAAATTCTTTTATCTGTATTGAGACTAGTCGTCAAAGGTTTGTGAACTCATTCCCTCATAATCTGTGTAACTTTAGATGGAAATAGTTAAATATAAGCAACTTTTCTTCTCTAGAGTTTTCATATAAGTGAGTAATCATATTTAAATAATGAAATGCAGCTATAATTTTCAAAGAAGTAGTTGACATGAATAATGAGTTTAGTAAATTTCAGAAATATGCTTCTGTTAAATATTTAAATAAAATACAATTCTGTTAATCATTTAATAAATAAGGTCCTGTGAAACTTAAAAAAAGTTTTAAAAAACTCTTAATAATTGGAAGTGATTTATTGTTATAGTATTGCTATGTATCAATAGAGAATTTGAGTGGTTTACAGAAATCAATATTTACTGCTCTTGCAGAGACAAAGGACCTCCTTATACGCAAATGATATGATTGTTACACAGAAGGTACTGTGATACAAGAATAAATAAATTTATTCATAGCTACCCCAACTAGGAATAAAAAATACTGAAAGTTTCACAAAAGGTAAAATGGAGAAACGAATTGTGATATGTCCATAGAATGGAATTCCACTCATCTATAAAAAGAAGTGATCACGTGATTGTTTCATACAATTTAAAGATTCTTTTGTTAGACTTTGGACACTTTGACAGTGATACATGGAAGGTAGAACCCTTTTCTTTACAGTGCCAAAGGAGAGAAGGCTGCCAGGCATAGAAAAAGGATGGCAGAAATTTCAAGGTGGAGCTGCAGAGGGCAGATTAAGCATGGCAAGCAGGGTAGAGTTGGTAGGATTCCTGGAGTCTCTGTGGTTTGACTAGTTCGAATAAATTTTCTAGCTTCAGGGCATAAAGGCTATATTCCTCACTACCTGAGGGTTAGGGTGGGTGCAGAGTGACCCCAGAGCATGAGAGCACCAGGCAGGAAGTGGTGGAGTGTATGTGGACTTTGTTACTCAAAAAGGACAATTGCAGGCATCTGGGCAGGCACTCAAAATTTGGTCAAGTCAACATGCAAGAAAAAAAAAAGGAAAAGACAGAGGACAAAAGAGAGAAAGGGAGAGAAAGAAAAAAGAAAACAATATTGTATGTGAGTACATAGAGTAACATGGAATACCAGCATTTTAGAAGCTCAACGTGGGAGGATCACTTGAGCCCAAAATTTCCAGTGCTGCTTGGGTAACATAATGAGCTCTGGTCTCTTTGAAAAATTAAAAAGTCAGTGGAGCGTATTGGCATGTGCCTACAGTCCTAGCTATTCGAGAGGCTAAAGTAGGAGGATTGCTTGAGCTTAGGATTTTGAAGTGAGAATAAGCTATGATGATGCCACTACTCTAGCCTGAGTTACTAAGCAAGACTATATCTTAATAAAAAGAAAAAAAGTCATTTAATGTATAATTTAGTATAATTATTATTATTATTATTATTTATTTTTTTTACTTTTCCAGACTAATCATCTATGGTGACTATTTTTTTCTCTTGGGTGTTTTTATTTATTTATTTATTTATTTATTTATTGTCTTAAAGTCAAAAATAGTTTTTGGAAAATATATAAATAAGAGTCCCAGAGAAAAGAACATGACAATAAAGCATAACTGAAGCATCATTTTCCCTAATCAACACAATTATTAAGTGATTGTTTGCTTCACTGTGTCTTCATCTATTCAGAAGAGTCCTTATCTCTGATCATGAGAACAAGAGGATTCCTGTAGATATGACTCTGTACTCATAGGTCATACCCTTGCCCAGGATGATCTGGAGGACAGGCAATTCCTGGATTCCTCATAGGATATTCAGGGAGTCTTGAATAACATTCACTACCTCTATTCTGCTGGGAACACCTACAGTGAACCTTCCTTATGTCATCAGAAATGAGCTGATCGTGGAGTTATGTCCACATCCATGGTCATATCTTCTTGGGACTTTATTCTGGAGTTAATCTGTAGCACATCGCTCAGCTAGTTTTCTAGAGCCTTGACCTTGGACTCCAGCTCCCCCAGCTGGTCAGTGGGCCTAATGTTACTCTTCTGAGAGACCTTATGGCAGAGGAGACACAGCCAACCCTCTACCCCCATGTTGCTCCTTCTTCAATGAGTACATGAGTCCAAGGAAGGAGAAGTATTCATTTTTCTGGTACTGAGGATTATCAACATCATCCAAGCAGATAGAAAATCTACCTACATATTTAAAGAGTTCAGCCATAATTCTGTCTTTCCTCCATGGCTCTTTCCTTTCTGGCTTCCAGCCATGTCCATAGATAGTTCAGGGATTCTATTAATTTTTTGCATTTTACTTTGATATCTTATAATTTAAATTGTTATACAGTTGAACCTTCATAGTTGACCACTCTTCTCCTTAAGTTGACTTAATTTTCATGGACTTGACAAGCACAATATGTAGTTAATGGAAGATTGACTTCTGTATACTATTCATCTCTGTAAGTTAAGTCTTGATCACTTGGATGGTGACACAAAATATTAATTAACCCTTTATAACTTGATCAGTTGAATATACTCTACACTACAACATGAGCTTTACCCCTTAGTTATATTATTTTTTCTTTAGTATAAATTCTTTTTTCATGTTTTATTATTACTACATGTGGATTAAGCCCAACATTCTATAGCGTATCACATGTTGTGCGACATTTTCTTCAAAGTGAAGTACTGCTCTGAATTGTAGGCACATCCTACAGTCACTGAAAAATTTTACAGTTACTCAAGATATGATGGCCCAAAGAAAAAATCTCAAAGATCTGACATTAAAGAAAAGAGTTTATCTACATTTTCTGGAAAGCAGCAACCAAAGACCACAGTTAGCAATATCCAAAAAACACAAACATGAGTACATGGAGAAATATGGTAAGGAAAGTAGAGACCCACAGAGGAAAAGTGGAAAACTTCCCCTGATGAAGTCAACTAAGCCACATTAAGCTGGTTCAAACACTGAGAGCAGTTAACACCACAATCTCCAGGCAGATGATCCATAATGTTCCTAAAAAATTTGCACAGGAGTGCAGTGTGGAAGGCTTTCAACTGTTAAGTGACGTCGGCTTGAGAAATTTAAACTGTGACATGAGATCTCTACAAAAGTCTTGTTTGGTACATCTGATGAAGTTCCATTAGAAGATATGGAAGGGTTCATCAAAAAGTTCCCAGACATCACAAAAGGCTTCAAAGATGATGACATGGCTTGGCACCTGTGGCTCAATCGGCTAAGGCACCAGCCACATGCACCTAAGGTGGCGGGTTCAAATCCCCAGTCCGGGCCCACCAAACAACAATGATGGCTGCAACCAAAAACTGGTCGAGTGTTGTGGCGGGCGCCTAACTAGTTTGATGAAAATATTTCGAATTGTATATGAAAACACTACACTGTACCCCATGTTTGCATTAATGTATACAGCTATAATTTAATTTAAAAAAACAAAAAAACACAAAGATGATGACATCTTTAACTTTAACACTAACGAATATGGACTCTTCCTCCAGGCCATGCCTGAGAGGAGCCTTGGCATGAAAGATGACGAATGTAATAACTGAAAACTTTCCAAATAATGTTTCAAAGTTTTGTTTGCTGCTAGCTCAACCAGAGAGAAACTAAAGCCCTGGGTGATTGGCAAATTGGCAAGGCACATGCATTTAAGAACCTAAAGCCTGAAGACCTCCCCACCACTTTGAGAGCAAACAAATGAGCATTGAATGACTGATGCCCTATATGAAGAGTAGGTCACAGGTATCAACAGAGAAATGAAGGAGAATGGTCTATCCTACTAACGGTACATAACTGTCCTGGCCACCTGCAAGTTAATCATCACACAAATGTGGCATAGAAATTTCTGCTTCCAAACACAGCCTCAAAAATCCAGCTTCTTGACCAAGGCATCATCAAAACATTTAAAATATACTACCAAGTCTAGCTCTTGCACGGGCCATTATTAACCATGAACCTGCCACCCATCTGTGATAGCAACTTCATCCACTGCATCAGTTAAGGCTCTGGATGCTGTCCTCTGGATCACTTCTACTTGGAAGAAAGCTCAGTCAGAAAAGATACCAAAATATTTTTTAAAAGTTGGATTTGTCATAACCCAAGACAACTATGTTTTGGTTCCATCAGACAATCCTTCTCCCACGGCAGAATTCAAAGAATAGATACTGAACATTTGGTTGCAATAACTGACGAGGTGGCAACCTATAGTAAACCTGACCCGGAAAGTAATATTCTAAGAGGTATTAAGTGAAATACAGACCACCCTAAAAGCACATGAAGTTTCTGATGAAATAGAAGAAGCAAATGTTATTGACACAGAAATTGCAGAGACTCTAAAAGAAGTGACTGTCAGGCATCTGATAAGGCAGTTAAAGTCATTTGCTGTGGAAAATGCCCAGGTATGGTGAGTATGGTATGGTGAGCCAGATTGAGAATGCTTTTTCTGCTTATATGTATAATAATAAGAATAAGAAACACACCAAGACTGACTTTTTCTTCAAAAAGAATAGACCATGAGAAAAAAGTAATTGTATTAATTTTGCATAATACTGTATATATATGTTTTTAATGTGTTTTATTATACAGGATTTTGTATGGCATTCTTTAATAAAAGCTATGCAAGAAAATTAAGTACATGGACATATTAGTACAGTAGGCCTAGTTCCTTATGTTGACCACCTCCATATGTTGACCAGTTTGTTATTGTCCTCCAAGTAGTCAACTTATAGAGATTCCATTGTATTTATATGAGTAGATGTTAATATACTTAAAGAGGTATATATTATAGTTCAACAGTTTTCCAATTACAATATTCCTCATAGCTATATCAAATCATTCAAAAGACTCTCTTTTTTAATGCCTAGCCACTGCTAATTTTATCTCCTCTGCAGTACAATCACTGATAGGACACTGTGGTTTGTTACATGGCCACATGCCCCCAAACTTTCAATAGCCATTATTTATTTACATTTATTCTGTGACTAAAACATGATTTAGAAAGCATTCACAGTTTCTATATTATTATATATTATGTCTCTTCAAGAAATGTGACCACTATAATATCTATTATGCACAATGCATTTATAGGAAAAGCAGTATAAAAGCACAGAGATCATTTACATTTTAAATCAAACTATATAGGAATGCTTACATCACACTGGTTAATATATACTTCATAGCCTTTACTTAATTATCGTGTTAAGACATTTATACTCTATACTTAGTAGATCTGACATGTACTCTTGCATTATGCTCCATAGGTGTGATCTCTGTACCCCATAAATGCATTAATATATACATGATCTATGTATTTATGATTTAATAAAAAATAAATAAACCTAACTATATAATGTTTAAAATGATATTTTCCCTAAGTAATCATAATTGTTTAACTATTATCACATACTAGATATTAAAAATATTATTTCGTCTTGAATTATTGTTAGAAATTTCACAAGCTTAAGTGCCTAAATGAACATATTACAGTGGCATACATTTTTTCTATAAAAAGTTTGAAGTAATAAATTATATTTTTAACTTTGAAAATATGTAATAATATTGAGTTATATTTTATGATATTTAAAGTATTTCTACTTTATTTTAGAACAATGAAATTTGTATAATTTTAAATAAACAAATTAAAATGATTAATAATTCTATTACCAAAAAGCTATTACTATTTTGAGTTATATTCTCTCAAGAGTATTTCCATCTGGATAAACACACACATTCACACTTTCACAGGAAGGTAGTGAAATGTCTTCAGTTTGGTAGTCTTTAAACTTAGAAACAGAATTTGAGATTCTACCAACAGATGGTGGAAAGAAGCAGATTAGACATTCTCCCAATATTTGTTGAAATGCACAAACAAGCCAAAAATAGTTTTTGAACAGCCAAATAAACAGAAACAAAATTGCATGCTGTGGTTTAATAAAAAAAAAAAATACCAGCCAACAAAGACAAATAATATTCTAGTATAGACTGTCAAGTCTTCTCATTCTTCCCTGAACAGAAGAATACGGAGTAGGAAAGAAAGGCAAATAGAGAAACACT
The DNA here is from genome assembly GCA_963574575.1 of Galagoides demidoff. Taxonomy (NCBI): domain Eukaryota; kingdom Metazoa; phylum Chordata; class Mammalia; order Primates; family Galagidae; genus Galagoides; species Galagoides demidoff. Next base: position 5,128 of record CAUYQV010104745.1, on the reverse strand, counting down.
CATAATTTTCAGAAATCCCTTGCTACCTGTAGCAAAGTTGAATAAGACTAGGGAAGGAGAAATAATAGAAATTCTTCTTCTTTGCCCTATATGATTTTTTTCCTGAGATTTAGTGAGGACTCTCAGTGGAAGAATGAGCTGAAAAGAGTAATGTCAATAGGAAACATGAAAAAAGACTAGGATTAGCCCTAACAGATGCTTAGGAAGTAGGCTCTAAACACTCAGTTTATTCACTTATTTATTCGACACATCTTTGCTAAGTCCTTTCTAAGTAATAGCAACATTTTCCAGACGTTAACACTAACCACCCAAATGCTATCTCGTTGGCTCTACATTTTATGTAGTTTAAACTCTAGTGGGTGAGAGATACAAGGATAAGATTGTTTGATAATTATGCCACAATAAATGGTTGAACTAAATCATCAAGAATAGTTTGATGGACAGTAATTGGATGAGAGTGTGGGTACCATTAGATAGGGTAGTGTGGTTTATGGGGATGGTTGAATGAGAGCCAAAAAGATGAGAAGAAAAAGTTGGGCACACATAGGGAGACAGAGTGATCCAAAGACTCGAGGAAGAAAAGAAGTCCTGAGGAGAAAGAAGGCTTATCATGTTCCCTGATTATATTCATTGCAAACAAGAGTAAAACTGACAGAAAAGAAACTTGAAGAGGGCTATCTGGTAGGCCATGCCCACCACAGAACAGTTAGAGTTGTATTTGAAGTGGAAATGGAAGACATAGGGATATTAAAATTGAAGAATGAGATGATGTCTTTTGTGTGATTAAAAGGTCCTTTCTAAGGCTGCATGGAAAATGAATTTTAGAATAAAAAGCAATGAAAACACTGTTTGAAGACTACTCCAGATGTCTATGTGAGTGAAGACAGTAAGTTACAAAATTGATAATATGGAAGAAATTGCTAAGTGGGAGAAATTTTCAGTGTTTATGAATAGGGTATATAGAAGCTGTATAAAAATAGAACACAATCTGACATCCAGGTTATACCCCAAGGGTATAAAACACACTCATGACTCTCTAAAGAGGACCTGGAACAAGATGTTGAATGTTAGAAGACAGGATTGAGTTTCAGTGTCTCAATAAAAGCTGCACAGCATCTCATTTGAGGTCTCCTTCATCCTCAGCCCTCCTACACTGGATGCTACAGAAACCGCAGACGCTACAGAAGGTGCTGGATTCTTCCTCTACCAGCTATTTTAAAGCCAGAGGGAGAGAATGAAGTGAAAGACCAGCCAAGAACATGTTCTTCTAGAAGGCCAGATTTTCAGCACTTGGCAAAAGAAAGAGAGGGCGACACGTCCCATCAGGCATGGGGAGGCTGGCAGGGGCCTCACCACTCAACATTCTGCTGCTCAACCCATCCCCATCTTTGGCTTCTTTCTTCACATTGCTTTTCTTTTTGGAGATCTTTTTGGTCCTGATTGCTCCTTAACATCATTTTCTTACCTTTGTGAAATGTGTGAGACCTTTAATATGCTTCAGGTAAATTAACTTGTATTTTTTAACCTTGTATATTTAACTTGCATATTTTTTTGCAGCCATTGTTGGTAGTGAAATCTCTAAATCCTATGCAAAAAGCAAGGACAACTGTTACTTTAAAGTAAAAAAAAAAACAGTGTATAGAACAGAAGAAAAACAGTAAGAAAGAAATATGTACAGAAGATTAAGAGGCTAAGATCACTTGAAAACTCAGTGTAATTCTGGAAAAGAAGAAATGACCTATGAGATACAAACCTATTTTTTTAAACATACCAAATAAAACACTGGGAATGAGCATACGGTGGGTGAGTGAATAGCTAGGCAATAAATGGAAGACACAATGATTGCGGAAACAGCAACACCACACGTGGGAACTTGACAGCATCACATTCCATCTTGTGGGAAAAGATAGACTATTGTGAAATCAAAGTATAAAAACATCTTTCCGCCTTGGCGCCTGTAGCGTAAGTGGCTAAGGTGCCAGCCACATACACCTAAGGTGGCGGGTTTGAATCTAGCCCAGACCGCCAAACAACAATGACGGATGCAACCAAAAAAAAAAAAAATAGCCGGGCATTGTGGCGGGGGCCTGTGGTCCCAGCTACTTGGGAGGCTGAGGCAGGAGACTCGCTTGAGCCCAGGAGTTGGAGGTTGCTGTGAGCTGTGAAGCCACAACACTCTACCCAGGGGGATAGCTTGAGGCTCCGTCTCAAAAAAAAAATAAAATAAAAAATAAAAACATCTTTCCACATGAACTAAATCATATAAAATTATAACAAATATTATTCTATGTACAGATATGAATCAGAAATAAAGTTACAAATATAAGAAAAATATAAAAATCTAATATTATTATGTTTGGTCACTTATAACTGAAATGTATTCTACAGAGTAAAAATATAAACGCAGTCAAATGAAAAACCACAGAAACTTAGTAGATGTTTGCCACCTAAAGAAATACGTATTTTAAAATGACAGATTGTAATAGATAAAGTTTTACGCATAAATAATTTTAAAAATAGGCTAACTGTACAAACAGATGTCTCTAAGTAAGGAACACAAACATATGCTAAGGTATTAAACCTTACTACTATTTAGGGAAATACAAATTAACGCAAGAGTCATAACTGTCTTAGTCCTTTTTGTTTTAATACCTAAGCCTGGTAATTTATAGAGAAATAGGTTCATTTGTCTCATGGTTCTGAAGGCTGTACAAGAAGCATAGTACCACCATCTGCTTCTGGGAAGGGTCTCAGGAAGCGTCCCCCTATGACAGAAAGTGAGGAGTAGCTTCCCATCATGGGAGGAAGGAAGAAAGAGAGAGAGAAAGAGGTGGGGGGTTCCAGGCTCTTTTCAGCAGTCAATTTTCAGAGGAACTAAAAGGACAAAAATTCACTCATTACCAGGAGACCAACACCAAGCCAGTCATCTGACGTTATGACCCAAACACCCCCTACCAGGCTTCACTTTTAACTCTGGGGCTCAAATTTCAATGTGAGATTTAGAGGAGCCTAATACTCCAATTATATCAGGTATCATCTTGTGGTTCCAGGTGTTACATCACCAATTGATAGCAATATAATTAAACTCAAAGTCTTACACATTGCTGGTTACAGTATAAATTATTAATACTATGTTGAAGAATAATTTTACAATATCCAGACAATTAAAGTGACTCATTCTATGATATTGAATACACAGAAATATATACCTAGGAGGAAAAATCTTGTTTCAAAGTGCATGAATTCATTTTTGTTGTTGTTATTTGTTTATATACACACACACACACACACGTGTGTGTGTTTGATGAAGTCTTGCTATGCTGTCCAGACTGAAGTGTGAGTGGCTATTCACAGGCACAGTCCTAACACATGGTAGCCTCAAACTTCTGGCTTCAGGTAATCCTCCCACCTCAGACTCCCGACTATCTGGGACTACAGACATGTGGCGCTGCTCACCACTCACATAAGATGTTTATTGTCATGTATAATGAAAGTTTATGGCAGTGTTGTTTGTAGTTGTGAAAAACTGAGAATGTAAATGTCGGTCCACAGGGTATAAAGAAGTAACAGCAACAGTTATAAAAATATAGTGGTAATAACAACATCTAATTCAGTTGAGCAGGGTATTTATAAATGTTTTACTTATATTAAATTATTTAATATTCATAAAAACCATAAGAGGGAGAGCTGCTTTATTAATCCCATATTGAAGAAAAGAGAACTGATATACAGTTTAATAATGTAAATTATATAAGATTACAAAACTAGTGAGAAACAGCCAAAATTCAAAATTATTCAATATGCCCTAGAAGCCACTGACTTAATCATCTTTCCAGAATAATGTAATCTATATCAGTTCTGTGTATGTGTGTATCTATTTATAGATAGATAGATACAGATATCCATCCCAAGGCATAACAATATTCTGTCATTTAAAAAAATGAACCAGACTTATATGAATCAACATGAATAGATCTTAAAAACCTAATATTATATAAAGCCATAAATCCTGTTGCAGAACAATCTGTGAAAGCTTTCCTCCCCATCTGCTAAATTGAACAGTCCTAAAGAATGCAACTGGCTGTGTGCCTGAGGATTCTCGGCCCACCTATAATACAACAACCTGTAGGAAGAACGTGCTGATGTCTTATTCTCTTCCCAGTTAAGAGTATCTATACCTGGGTTATTTTCATAACTTTTATTTGTTCCCCACTTTTGCCCTACAATCTTTTCTAACAAACCAACAATCCCATTTGTCTTTTTTTTTTTTTCCAACAAAATACCAATCTCACAATATCTTTCTGTGTCTTTTCACTTCACTTGGGATTGAGCCCAAGTCCTTATGAGAGCTGGTAACACACGAGGACATACAGTCTCACATTGCCTTAGTGACCCTTATCTCCTATAACCCTCCCTGCTAATCAACACCAAATTGACACTCTGGCCTCCTTTTTCAATCGGAAGGCCCTAATCTTCCTTAGGGTTATTTTGCTTCCTGTTTTCTTTAACTGTTACACTCTTTGCCCCAGATACCTCCTAGAATCATTTCTCAGTTCATTCAAGCATCATTGTGAATGTCATCTTTTAACTACTTCCTTGGTAACACTGCTCCCTTGCAGATGGTTTTTTCTGTAGTACTTATTACATTGTAATTTGCTGCATATTTGAGTTATGTTTGATTTGCTTTCACTCACTTCAATGTAAGTTACAGGAAAGGAAATCTTTTCATCTATGTTGTTCACTGCTATTTTCTTAGCAATAAGAGGATGTCCTATGCATAATAAAATCATATGGAATAAATAACTATCTTAGCGCTTATATAAAAGTAATAGAAAATGTGACATAGTTCTTTTTTTTTTTTTTTGAGACGGAGCCTCAAGCTATCCCCCTGGGTAGAGTGCCATGGCATCCAGCTCATAGCAACCTCCAACTCCTGGGCTCAAGCGAGTCTTCTGCCTCAGCCTCCCAAGTAGCTGGGACCACAGGCGCCCGCCACAACGCCCGGCCATTTTTTGGTTGCAGCCATCATTGTTGTTTGGCGTGCCTGGGCTGGGGATTCGAACCCACCACCTTAGGTGTACATGGCTGGCGCCTTAGCCGATTGAGCCACAGGCGCCAAGCCGTGACA
>CAUYQV010104744.1:0-30370 GCA_963574575.1 Galagoides demidoff | reverse complement strand
CCCCCCCCCGACCCCTCCCTGTTACTGTGGAAATAATCTGCCCCCCCACCTCTCCCTGTTACTGTGGAAATAATCTGCCCCTAGACCTCTTGACAAGGTCTCGGGGTTTCTGAGGGTCTCCGGACCACTGAGACCAGAAGGTGCTATGGACGAGGGCGGATGTTGTAGACCTGTACCAATTGGGTTCACATCCTTGTCTCCAAAACCTTCTTGGGCCTTTAATTCCTTGTCTGGAAAGTGGGTTCAGTAATAGCAGCAGCTTCACAGGATTGATATGAGGATAAACTTCCCCACCCATAAAGACCTCTTGGATACGGGCTGTGTCCGCCCTTCCTGCCCTGCTGTGGAGTGCTGAGATGTTGTACGCTCAGTTCTTTCCTCGTCCACATTTAACATCCATTCAAGGTCATAAAGTCATAAAATCTGAAGGCAGAGGTGACTTTTAAGGATCCACTGCAGTTAAACTATTCTTTTTTGCACTCTGAAAAACTATTCTTTTTTGCGCCAGAAAACGTGGTTTCGGTAACTCAGAGAAAGCAGATCTTGTCTAACATAAAGGCCCAACCCTCGTTCCCTGTTTCGTCTCCTTGGCCCATGTTTTCAACTTTGGAATGAACTTAGTCCTCAACCAGCTAAAGCAGTGTTCAGGCCGTCTCCTCAGGTGCACTTTGCTCTCATGGCTCATCATATTAAGGGCCTCACTGCTCTTCATTTTTGTGCATCTTGGAATGATTTTCCACACGTTTGGGCAAAGTTCAGAGGCAAAAAGGAGAATCCGCACAGGGAGGGCTTTGCCGCGCACCCCCTTTCTGTTCCAGCCCGAGGCTGGCAGGTGAATCTGTGTTTCTCCTGCATGGTGGTTGAAGGACACAGCCCCCGCTCTAAGGGGGTCCCGAGTGTCATGTGGGGGGAACGTGTGTCATCGGTACAACGAACTCAGGGTGTTGAAGAGGCCCCTCTGAGGCAGGCTCCTTTCATGCAGCTCGGTGGTGCCAGCTGACCTATGTCAGCCTGGGGAGTGGGTTCCGGTTCTTGCCTGGGTCTGAGTGCCTGGCACAGCCACACTGCCGTATGCCTCCATCATCCTGCAGAGGGCACATCCAAGGCCTTGTGGTGGTAAACTCGTCACAAAATATCTTATGGCAAGCACATTACCAACCAAGTCCGCAACATTGTAGTGTATTTGGGAAACATTGCAGTGTATTGTCCTGGCTGTTGTAGAATGTTTAATTCTCTGTACAGGGGTTCTCACCCGGGGGTGACTGTTCCCTCAGATGCCGTTTATCAATGCCTGGGTAAATTTTTTATCATCTTGGCTCAGGATGCTACTGGCATCCTTAGAGGCCAAGATGTTGCTATGCCCAGGACAGCCCTGTACACCATGAGCTATCTGACCCAAGGCAGCCCCGTACAACCGTGAGTAATCTGGCCCACACATCAGCAGGGCTGAGGCTGAGAAATCCTGCCCTGAAGTTTGTTAGGATGGAAAATCCCATCCAGATTTCTCACTACCAACATCTGGATATTACCTTCATGTCTCCATCATCTGTAAATTTGAGGCACAGACATCTACCCTTTAGAAAACAGCCTCAGCTTCTTGTGGCTAAGGTTGGTGGAAGTCAGCATCCTGGGTCTCCCACTAAAGCAATATTAAATTTGCATTTCTCAGGAGAAGACGCCCACTCGGAGGGCTGGCCCCACTCTGTTTGAAGAGCACTTAACAAGGTGCCTTCACTTGTCTCTGCGCGCTTTGACTGCAGGAGAGAATTTCTGTCCCACAGGCTTCCCTCTGCAGGCACTGTGTCTGGTAGGAGCCACTCCTGGCTGATCACAGCTTGGTGGGAGATCAGAAGCCCTGAGATCCAGGGTTTCTACTTAAGTACAGAGAGCGGGTGGACAGGTGCACAGGAGAGATGTTTGCTTTGTGGCATCATCTGAGAAGAGCCCTCTAATGCAGCCCCACTGTGTGGCTCCCCCAGCTTTCTCCACGGTGGGGAAGTGTTCCTCTGTGCACACATCTGGCCCTCATTTGCATTCCCTGCCACAACTTATCAAAAGAATTCTCAGTGGTCATCACTCCAGGCAGATTCACAAAAATCATTCCCCCCATGTCTCCAAGTAAGCTGATTGTGGAATTACTGGATGGCAGCCTTTTTTGTATGTTTTAAAAGGGCAGGTAACACAGACCTTATAAAAGAGGAATCTGATCGACTGTATTAGCTTATTAAAACGTACAGCCTTCTGTGGGTCTCATCTTTGCAAGCAGGTGCAACACGGTCAAGACCACGACCTTGATAAAAATTTGCCACAAGCCATAGCCAGGGAAGGGTTTTGGGAAACATCTAAATTGTCGCCACAGGCCATTTGGCTTCAGGCAAGGGAAAGGGACACTGGTGTCCTGCACCGTCACCTTTTAGAGAGAACACATTTCAGTCTTCTCTGTGCCATACTTAAAATGAAGTCAAATTTGATTCTTTAAGTTAGGAAAAGAAATTAATACTTTGATGCTTAGCAGGCCTTATTATTATTATTTTTACCTGAGGATAAGGAAGGGAGTGAGTTAATGTCTCCCAGTAAAGTGTGTGGACTCAGAGCTGAGTCTCCACACAAGGTCTCCTCCCCAGAGCGGTTCCGATGGCCGAGTCAGGCGGCTCTGGCCACTTCATGTGCATTTCATAGCATAAAAGGTTCACAATTGCAGCTTTGTTCATGCAGCCACTCGTAACAGATCGGCCCTCCTGTTCAACTGTGGCGGAGGGTTTCATGTTTATAAATGTACACATTTTTCTAAGTTGTGAGAATAACTTTCCAGATACTGGTTTATTATAGATAGATGTGTTGTAGCCTAAAAATGTACCCCTAGTGATTATGTTCTCTGCTGAAATCACCTAGTTTGGAATAACATACAGTCAGCTCCGCAAGACCTCCCCTTTGGTGCTCCCAAACCTCTTCCTTCCCCTGTGATCCTCCAATCATTCCCAGAGTTGCCAAAGGGCAGGTGGAAAGGACATTCCCAGGGGAGAGATGAGGACGTGCAAAGGCTGAACATGAGAGAGAGCTCAGCACCTTGAGGCAGGAATCCAGCCACGGCATCCCAAGAAGTTTTCCAAGACCTGCTACCTGTCATTGTGTGACAGTTGTCTAATGTTGGGGCACTGTGGACCTGAAATTCTGGAATGAAGGCCCCGGAGAAACAGATTATTAGGACCAGTATTGTCCTTGTCTCTGGAGCCCTAGGGGAATAACCGCACCTTCCAACTTAAGAACACACCCAAACCAGCAGCTTTTTTTTTTCATGAGTCATGAGGACAATACTCAAAAACTCAGCCAATTCTATATCATTGGGTGTCTATACAAACTTGCTCTAAAAACTTGAATTTATTTGCAAGAAAAGACCTATCAGACTATTTCCACACAAAAACAACAGTGCTTTCTGTGACTTTGAAAGTGGATTGGGCCGCGTCCCCTGAATCATGGCATTAACAAAAACACTTTTGTCTCAGCAGCAGCGACGGCAGGTGGTCTTCTCCATGCTGAGCACAACTTCTCCAAGTGATGGCCGTGGTTGACTGTGAATCCCACAAGTGGCATAAAGCAATCCCAAGTATTTTGATAGCTTAGACATCCCTTCAAAGTTCAGCTCTACAGGGTCACTTTCCCTTTTTCATTGCAGAAGTGAGTCTGTCTTTGACAGACCATATTTCTGCAGCCCTGTTAAGTGGTGGCTCTCCACAGCACGCTGATTTATTGTAGGCCTCTAGGAAAGAGCGTGTTAGCTGTGGGATGTTTTTTTAAAAATGAATCTATCTCCACTTTTGAAGAAAAAGAAGTTTACAGAACAGATTCTGTTCCTCTCCTTAAAAAACAGAAAAAAAAAAAATGTCTTGCTTTTAAGTAAGAAAAACAATTAATGAGCCTTGGCATCTTGATACGAACCCTCAGTTGTCAAATACTCATCTGAAGTCAGCAGTTTCATCTCCTACATTCTCAAATCAGATATTAAGTTTTGTTGGAAAATGAAGAAAAAAAACCAACCCAGAGTCATGAAATTAAGGTAGAGATTGTGTCCCCAAAGTGGAAGATTCATGTTGCTTTTGGGGGGTCGCAGAAGGACTGTGTGTCCAGCTGGGGTGGGCATGGCAGAGGGTGGAAAAGCAGCTAACTCATGTCTGTTACGTCCAGACCATTGTTCAGCTGGGGGCTTCTCATGGTGGGAATGTTACACCTGCCCACCTACCCTCTCCCCTCTTCCTTTCTGTCAACTCGACTCAGGATCTCCCATTAGAAAGGCCTGAGCTTTTCCTAAAAGGAATTTGAAAAGAGGGATGTACAATGCCTGCCCTGTCAGGATGGAAACAGAATTTTAGGGAACACGTCTGTTGTGTCTGAACGGGACAGTCTGCACCAAGCTTCTTCCTCTTCTGTGCATGGTTAACAGGCGCGCAGGCTTGGGAACCGAGCCCAGGCTGTCTTTTGTTCTTATTTTTAACTTATGATAATAGAATATTTTCAGTCCTCAGACTTCCGCAGAGCACATGATTTAATAACGAGGGTTGAGGCCGGAGAAGCGCTAAGCAACAAGGCTATAATTACATTACTGGTTTTTAGTGACACCGAAATAAACCACAGGAAAAAAGCTGAGGGGACGTGAGACCTCTCAAGCACGCTTCCCCAAATTACAGAGCCACGGTAGACTTCCAGACTCTGAATGCCTCCTTAGGACAGGACGCAGGGGTTAATTCAATCAGAGAAAGAGAACCCTCCAGTTAAGCACTCTGGCTCTTCCAAAATAGTTCTGTGCCCTTTGTTTGGATGACAGCAGCCTAATGGTGTCAATGACTTCAATTTCTCAAGTGGCTGTTAATTTATGTTTAACTCAAAACACCATGTTAGGCTTTCTCCCTCCATTGAAACTTCAGAAAGACTTATTTTGCTCAGCTCCAGTGCTACGTCCATTGTTTGCAATTTGAAAATCCGTCTTTTTGGTCTAGTTTGATAGACACCCCAGTAGTAGAGGAGATACATTTTCATTTGGGAATAAGCCATCCTCTTGCTATTTAATAATGCCACCACAGTTGTATACAAATCAATTTATTCTCTCGGAGAAATACGCTTTCACTGAAGGCCATCCAAACCAAGTTGCCCCGGGGCCCGTACAATGGAACCTCCACAGCTGACCCCCTCCCTACACTGACCGCCTCTTTAGGTTGACCTTTCATAAACTGGACGTGCCCCACATGTCACATGTCATACAGCAGGCCCAGTTCATTATGCTGACCAGCCCCCTGTGTTTACCTGTTACAGTCCCTGTGTGGTCAACTGACAGATGTTCTACTACAGTATCTTTTTTTAAAACTGTAATTTGGGGGTACCCTTATTTTCAACAGATCTGTATTTCATGAATAAAGCTCTTCCTCTGATCAAACAAGGGAAATTCCAGTTTTGGAGAAGTGATGAGGGGAAGACTTGAGAGTGTAAGTGGAAGATGGTGTGGGTTGCAACCCCGTCCCCTCTCACGCTGGTCCCAGGACCTCGGATGAGCTCCCTAAGCCTTCCGTGCCTGTTTTGTCCTCTGTGCGGTGGGGATGGAAGCAGTCCCAGGTCATGCTGCCCTTTACAGGTTTGATGAGACGATGCGTGCACAGAGCTCGGGGAAGGGGCTGCCCACGGCTCCCAGCTGGGGTTCGCGTTCTTCATGTGGCTCTGTGGCCCTGTGTGTGGTTTGTCATAAGGACATTTCAGAAGTCAGGGCGTCTCCTTCCAAAGGTGCGGTGTCTGATGCCTGCTGGTTTATCTCACACAGGATCATTGATGGGCACGATCTGATGCCCCTGCTCCAGGGAGAAACCCAGAGCTCCGAGCACGAGTTCCTCTTCCACTACTGCAACGCCTACCTGAACGCCGTGCGCTGGCAGCCTCCCAATAGTGAGTACACAGGCCATCAGCTGGCACCTCCCAACAGTGAGTACACAGGTCTTGTCAGCTGCAGCCTCCCAACACTGAGTACACAGGCCTTGTCAGCTGGCACCCTCCCAACAGTGAGTACACAGGCCTTGTCAGCGGGCAGCCTCCCAACAGTGAGTACACAGGCCTGGTCAGCTGGCACCTCCCAACACTGAGTACACAGGCCTTGTCAGCTGGCAGCCTCCCAACAGTGAGTAGACAGGCCTTGTCACACCTGCCATGCCCTGTGCCTCCTGTGCCACACGGATACACGGCATCAGAAGGCAGCTTCCTGCCGCAGAGGCTTCATCCTTTCTTCTGCCTTCCTCCTCTCCATGTCTCTGCAGCCACACCCCTGTCCAGGGAGGAGCTCACCAGGCTGTGTCACTCCCTCCTGGACACCTCCTTCCCAGGAGAGGCAGCCCCCACCTTGCCACAGGGCTCTGCTTGCCTTCTTTTCTGGCCTTTCCTTCTCACCCTGAGTTTTCCCCCACATGGCTCCCGTGTCCTGCCTGTGCCTTGCTACGCCCCACCTTTGCAAGGTCCTCTTCCTGGAAGGACTTCGTGTCCCTTCCTCCCCAGAGGTCACGCACCCATCTCCCCAAAACCCTCCTTGAAAGACCCCCTCCCTGCCTGCGCTCAAAGCACATTCATCAGCCCCTAGCTTTGTGCTCGATGCTGGCAAATGGATGAATGAATGAATGAATGAATGAAGGGCATTAGAAGATTTTCCTTTTCCCAGCCTCAAACGTGGTACATCGTGACTCACTGAAAATGTGTTTTGTTACTCATCATGTATATTTACTAGGCTTAGGTATTTAAAGCCAAGTTAAAATACTCCCCTGCCGTCACATTGCCAAACCAGCCCTTTAAATCCGCACTTGAGCAGAGCTAATCTGGTTTTCTGATACCCGTTTTACAGTGCTATTTCCACCTAGCACAAAGGGACAAAGGAAACCAACTCATAATCCCAAGTATGGTTATGATTTCAGGTTTTTTTCCCCTGAATCCTTGGACAGCACTTTGGGTTTCTGCTCCGAGGCATGGGACTGCCCAGGGCGTGGTGGCTTTTCTTGGCCCCTTGGGAAGCTCAGGGTGATTCTCCTGCTGTGCTTCCGTGATTCTCTCCCACCTTCCTCACCTGGACCACCTACCAGAGACTGACTTCACTGCTACGTGGCTTCATTTAGCTTATGCTAGTTTTGAGCTCAGGGCCTTGTGAAGCATATACAACTCACACTTTTCTTGACCTAATCAAACACTGTGGTCCCAAGGGTAAAAAAATAAATTTTTTTTTTTTTTTTTTTAGCATGGCATTCACTGTGTTAAAAAGAAGTCTCTACATTATTTTTTGTTTGTTTGTTTTTATTTAGAAGGCCCAGGCCGGGTTCTAACCCAGCAGCTCCAGAGCATGTGGCCAGCTCCCTAACCACTGAGCTTTGGGTGCACAGCCCCTCTTTATTATTTTTAAAGTAGAAAATAATAGCCCTTTTATTTGCCACAAAAATCATACCAGGTTGAATCTCTCTAGTTTCTGCTTCACATCTGGGCAGTTTCCTGGTGATATGTTCTAAAAGATAAAAAAAAATAATAATAATAAGATTGTAATTCTAGACCTGAAAATATGTTATGTATATAAAATGGACCCTCCATAGCTGCCCACCTCCCTACAGTGACCACCTCCTTAAGTTGACCTAGTTTTTTAGACGGACATGCACCACATGTATGCATCACTACAGCAGGCCTGGTTCCTCATGGTGAGCACCTCTGTGTGTTGACCAGTTTCTTACAATCCTTTGGGTGGTCACCTTAAAAAGGTTGTACTGTTTGTCATCAGGGTGGCCACACATCCTGTCTCTGTCTTTTGTTATACCCGGTACAGCGTTGGGGGCTGAGCCCTCCAATAATGAGAGAGGTCCACTTCTCTCAATTTCTTTTCCTATGGAACCCCTGAGGATGTAAACATCAGAGTTGCCATGACACCTGGTTGTTCAGAGAAGGGTGGTATCACATCCCGGACCGTGCCAAATTGCCTTTGCAGACAGCCAAACCCCCAGGGAGAGCAGGCAGAAGAGAGAGACATGTTGGCTCAGGGGCTGGAGGAACACGTTCTGTGGGGGAGTGAAGGCAAGGAGGGACAGGGAGAGGCAGGAAATAGGAGCAAGTGAGAAAAACAAGACCCAGTTCTGACAGGCAACTAGCCCTGGGAGAAAATGTGCTTCTTCAACAGACACGAGCAACGTTTTCTCTTTGCTCAGTTCCTTAAGCTCTTCTGCTTGAAACCAGCACCAAAAAAGGAGAAATCACAGTTTCTCAAGGTAGAACCATTCATCAAGCTGAAGGGTCTAAAAACACCAGGGATTTTATGAATCATTTATGATTCACTTCTCGGAGTGTATCCGAAACTCAGTAGCCATGCTTTCTCTGTCTCGACTTGCATGCACGGCTTGGGGGTTAGTTATTTACTATTTTATCTACTCATTGTTTTCTGCAGATATTTATTGATCCCTCACTATGGAGAATGAACATACAGCAGGGGCATCTGTCAGGGATAAAAACAGATGAAGCTTTCAGCCCAAGAATTACTTCTTACATCTCAGAGCCTGATGCACTAGGGGAGCTGATTGATGCAGCCAGGCACAGAGAAAGTGGGATTCTTCTTTAGTACGTCCCTCCCATGCCCTGGGAAAGACAGATATTACGTCCTAGTGGAGAGAGAGTGCTCAGAGCACCTCAGATCTGCTCTGGCAGGAGATGGTCAGTAATCACTGCACAAGACCAAACACTTGCCATAGATCTTAGGGGCAAGAGGGTTGCCACCTGACCTCAGAATTCTTTATTAGAAAAGGAAAGAGAAATTTAGGGTCAGGGTTTATTACCAGACTGTACACAGCTCCTAGTCATGCAGTAATCTTGCCAGTTGGGTGTTAAACCATCCTCAGTTTTAATTCAGCCATGCTGGGAGTGTTTACACCACAGCAATTGGCAAACACAACAAATCCAGGCTTGATTTCTCCTTCAGAGAGCTACATCCTCTGTAGTTCATCAATGGCACTAAACTAAAGCTGATTGGAAATGTTTTTAAGATGCAATTATCATTTGTCTTGATTATTTAGAGGCCTAGATGTTACAATTTCAAGCTCATTAAATACTTACCTTTAGAAACTTAAAGCTAGGATTCTGTTTTCACTCTTTAAAAGTATGAAACCCTTTTAACTTTTATATACAAAGTCTTCTCTATAATTTAGTTGTCTCGGCAAAGTGAATGACAAAATTTAATTATGTTCTGATATCATTATTCCTATTATATTTAAAGAACTCATGAAAGCATTATTATAACAAGAATAACTTTTCTGGCATTGAAATGGGAATTTTGAGTTAAAATTTACTATTCAATGTGTATGAAAAATTTTGGCCTTGACGTTTGACATATGAATTAGTGTTATTAAAAATTCAAAACAAGGACAACTTAATTTTATGGGCAAAATTCATCTTAGAAGGTAGATAGATTCTTGGCATCAGGATTTTCAGGCCAAGAAAAGCATTTTCAATGTAATCTTTGAAGTAAATGCTCACATTATTGGGGGAGCCCTCAGACTAGCTGGTTATACCCAAATCCATGCAATAGCTGTAAGCATATTCTGGAAAGCAAGGCAATCTCATACCTAATTATTAGTACCTTAGAGCATGTTCTACAAACATGCATGGACTCTTGACATCTCCAAGGGGAAAAAGAAGAGTCACATTTATTTGAAATGTTATGCTTTTGTGAGGAAGCGCGCTCTCCGGGAAGCTGGGGAAATTAGTTCAGAGGCACAGGGCAGACACCATTCTCCCTCCTGGACAAGAATGTAGCCATTCTCATGTTGAACCAGCGGGATGTCAAAAATCCTATTCCACTTCAATTCAAGTTTGCTGGAAACTATTTTTTCCCCCTATGATTAAAAAAAAAAATTAAAACTCTTTAAAAATTACAACACTAGGAACATTTGAATTATTCTCTTCTAGATATTTTGAAATGTTCAATCAATTAACTAGTGATGGATGCCCAATGATCAGAGCAAACTAATGATCTTGACTGGATTATACGAACATATCAAATTATCACATGCACCCCCAAAATATTTCTATCCAATATATTTCAGTAAAAAAAAAAATTACAATAAAAAGCAATAGGAGGCTTAGTGCCATGGCTCACGCCTGTAATCTTAACACTGAGAGGCCAAGGCAGGTGGATTGCCTGAGCTCACAGGTTTGAGAACAGGCTGAGCCAGAGCGAGACCCCGTCTCTGAAAATAACTGGGTGTTGTGTTGTGGCAGGCACCTATAGTCTCAGCTGCTTGGGAGGCTGAGGCAAGAGAATCACTTGAGCCCAAGAGGTTGAGGTTGCTGCAAGCTATGATGCCACAGCACTCTACCAAGGAGGGTGACAAAGTAAAACTCTTTCTCCCCCACCCCCGCAAAAAAATAAAATAAAATAAAATAGGACAATAGAATTCATTCTAAAGGAATATGTTCATATATAACTTTCTGAAAGACACATTATTTTCAATGTGAGGGCTAAGTAATGGTTTAAAATGAAAATCAGCCTCAGTATGGTGAGGGAATATACTTGCACTGTTCAGTATTTAAAATTAAACAATTTATTCATTTAATTAAACAATTTATTTTGCCCCTAAAATACACCTAATGGAAGAGAGCAGATTCTAATTACAGTGGCTTACGTCTCATGAGATAGCCGGTGTGAGAAACAGTATGCTTGGCATTGAACTTCACTCGTCATTTTAGTGTGTGACACTGGATGCTCTTCCTAAGCCGATTATCAGGAGTTGGATGGATCTGAGGGGTCACACATAAAGCAATGGTGAGGGATGCAGCTGGACTCATGTGAGATGCAGTAGGTCCCAATTTAACCTCACCCAGAGCCTCTCTGCATTTCAGTTCACCTTAGGCAGGACGCACTCTCAGATGCAATCAGGGATGGTAAGCCATCCCTCTGGTAGTGACTAACAAAAGGCATGCAAATCAGCTCCAGTGTGTGTTCTAAGTCTTAGGATTTCTGGGCCCTAAGGTAGGAATACCACAGCCAAATGCTGCCTTGCCCTGAGCTTCTGATCTGTCTCACACGTAACCTTTAATTCATTTACATGCCCAGTGAGCCCGGTAGCAAGGTACCCCGTACGCACACTGGCTCATGGCATCAGCCCAAGAGGAACAGAATGTGCTTTGGTGACCTAGGGCAAGGAGTCACTTGGGAAGTTGGAGCAGGTTTCCCCAAATCGCTAACATTTCTGTTGAGTTTATTTTCTGTCATTGTCATTCAGATATGTCAGTAACATGCTTACCTTCCCTAACCACTCATTTCTTCAATGGAGGAAAACAAAACCCTCCCCGGTAGGTCGTGTTTGCTCCATGGGTTAAACATGAACTTTCATGTGAAACTTAGTAGACTAGATCGGTTTTTGAGATAGGTGTTCAGTTGTCCACTAAAGTTGTAGTACAGTAGAACCTCTGTAAGCTGACCACTGAAAGGACTGTGACAAAGTGGTCAACACGTGGAGGTGGTCAGCATCAGGGATGAAGCCGCCTGTACTGATATGTGCAGGTGGTGCATGTCCAGTCTGTGAACATTAGGTCAGTGTGGGTACAGCCTCCAGCCGTGGAGGTCCTAATGGATATCTGACCTAAGATTACATTAATACTGTGGATGAAAAAGTCCCAGTCATTACTTTTATTAATTTGACATGATGCAAATATACTACCTGCTAGACACAAAATAAATCTCAACTACTAGGCTCAGGGGATCCTCCTGCCTCAGCCTCCCAAGCAGCTGGCACTACAGTCACCTGCCACAACACCTGGCTCGTTTGTCTGTCTTTAGTAGAGATGAGGAGGGTCTCACTCCTGCCCGGATGATCTTCAACTCCTGAGCTCAGACAATCCATCTGCTTCCCCCTCCAGGAGTGCTAGGATTACAGACCTGAGCCACTGTGCCTGGCCATAAATTTTTTTTTTTTAATTCAAATGACAGGGTAAAAGGGCAGACACTGGGGAGCATGCTAATTAATTGCGCAGAAACAGGAACTGTTGGTGCTGACCTCTTTAGCAGCACCTGCAGGAAGGTGGAGGAAGCCTGCCAGCCATGGCCTTGGCCTGGGGAGGACCCAGCCAGGTAGCAATGACAGAATCCCAGTGAGTAGCTTTCAAAATCGGTGGAAAATACAGGTTCTTACAATGAATTTATTCCAGGAGCCTGTACCCACCTTGGGGTTTTAAACTTGCTGAGTCTAAAAGCCCTCCAGATTTGCAGCACTGGGGTGGACACCAGGAAGGGGCTTCCGCCCTTCTCTCTGTGTGAGGACTCTCCCTGGCTGACCCCAGCAGCATCCTAAGTGGCAGCTCGCCTCAGCAAAGGCTTCCAGGGAAAATCTCCCCTGCCTAGGAAGAAAGAAGGATGAGAGGAGGGATATCAATAATCTTAAGGTTGCCCACTGCCTTTTTAAACACAGTGGGAATATTTACCGGGTACCGAAATTCTTCCTGCAGCCTGGCGTGTCTGCGTGTGCCCTGACCTTATCCCTCAAAGGCATGAGCACTAGCCCCTCCCGTAAACTCAAACAGACACCCTGTCCCACTTCTCCCAGAATCCCCCCCTCCCTGCACTCTGCAGGTTCTGCATTATGAACCCTGTAACAGGTTCATCAGGAATGCCCTCAGCCTGCTTCCCCGGCTCTCCCAGCTGCTGCTTCCAAACCAGGCCATGAGCCCACTTTTCCCACCAGTAACCTTGCCTGAGGTCAGGGCCATCCAGGGGACAACATAGACACCAGACATTGTTGGTTTAAATTGGTTCCGCTAATTTATTTAGTATTTTGACCGGTCAGCCACAAGTCCCAAAGCTGTCTGTGTCCGTCTACACACAGATGATGAGGGTGACTGAGCAGGAGTGAGGCGTCTTCAGCTTTGTGTGAACAGCTGGGAGGGCTGTGCTCACGTCCTGCCCCTGCGTCTCAGGCTCCCAGGCATGTTAGTGCTCACGTCCTGCCCCCGCGTCCCAGGCTCCCGGGAGGGCTGTGCTCACGTCCTGCCCCTGTGTCCCAGGCTCCCGGGCATGTTAGTGCTCACGTCCTACCTGCCACGCGTTTCACACCCTGCAAATGTCTGTAGAGCTCCCTCGGAGGCTGAGAGCAAAATCCCCACACTGGCCAAGAAACCAGGAATGAATCCATTATGTCATTATTTCTCATTTGTTTGTAAATCCGTTTTTCTAAGAAATTCAATATTGAGTGACTTAACAGAACACAGAACTTAACATTTTAAAATCTAACCATCTGGTGTGGACAAATTCAGCCAATGTGGAATTTCCGTCAGCTCACGAAGGTCTAATTTACACACCATGGTATTCGGATTCTAAGGTTTTCAGCAAATTCATAGAGCTGTGCCACCCTGGTCACAATCTGATTTTAGAACACCCCCAAACCCCAAAGTCATCTCTGTTCCCCATTTGTGGCCCCCACACTCACTTCCCAGCCTCAGTTAATTCTTGATTCAGTGTCACTAGACTTTCTCAAAGCGAGAATGGGAAGTGGTGGCTGCATGGCGGCCGTGGGGTCCGGTTGCATGTGTGCCTGTAGGTGGCTTCTGGTCACTGGTGCTCACGTCAGCACTGTGCCTGCCACTAGCTCACCAGCCCTCACCATGTCAACCCAGTGATGCCTCTTGTCTGTGTCACAGTTGTGGCGAGGGCCCTGGCCGTCATGCCTGACACCTAACCCTTCCCATCCTTTCAAACTACAGGCACATCTATCTGGAAAGCCTTTTACTTCACCCCCAACTTCAGTCCCGAAGGTGCCAACGGCTGCTTCTCCACACACGTCTGCTTCTGCTTCGGGAGCTTTGTCACCTACCACGACCCTCCTCTGCTCTTCGACATTTCCAAAGACCCCAGAGAGAGGAGCCCATTGACCCCTGCGATCGAGCCCCGATTCCATGAAATCTTGAGAGCCATGCAGGCCGCTGTGCAGAGACACAACAAGACCCTGAGAGACGTCCCCAACCAGCTGTCCCTGGGGAACATTTTCTGGAAGCCCTGGCTCCAGCTGTGCTGCCCCTCGTCTGGCCTGACCTGCCAGTGTGACAGAGACAGACAGCGAGAGTGGAGAACCAGCCTCTAGCCACGTCTATGGGACTGGGTGGCTGTGCACGGAGCCAGCCGTCCACGCACATGCCCACGCCTCGGACTGCATGGGCTGAAGCCAGCCCCGTCCCAGTCTGGGATCTGGACCAATTCTCTATTTTATCACCTGAAGACTTGAGCGAGAACTCAGCAGCTACTGAACTCGGGGCTGGGGGGTGGGGGGTTTGAAGTTGGGCAGTGTGCTCCTTCCCTGGCCAGACCCCTTGCCCTGTTGGACAGGGTGGAAGGGCGTCTGCATGAGCACACCAGAGAGGTGGTAGGGAGCAGCGGGTTAACTGAATTCAGCCCTCAGCACACATGTGTCATTGACAGCATAAGGTGTCTCTCACCCCGTGATGTGAAGTGATTTAATAACCACTAAGACTCCCAAACAGCATGATAAAAAAGATAGTCAAGTTTAGTAAACCTTCACATGTGCAACTTTGTAGTGGACAAAGGACCATCTTCTTTACCCATAGTAGATCGTGGTAAGTGCCCATTTGTTCATCAGAGGACTAGTGAGTATTCCTGGTGTTAGAACACGTATTCAATGCTATTCACCATATATAGAGATGTACACATATCTACACACGCAGGGTCTCTCCTTCCTCAACAAGGCTGAGATGTGTAAAATAGGATCATAGAAGCTTATCAGTATTTAAGTTAAAAAATAGAGAGGCTCACAAATAGATTATTTTGCATAATAATTTTTTGTGAAATCGTTAGGTAATAACAATCCCAAGATAAATCTCTCCTGAACCGATTGTATTGAATTATATTTGGGATCCACTGGTTTTTAGTTTTGGGGGGTTGTTTTTGTTTGGTAACTGGAAGTTCTGAACTCAAAGACCACTTCCGGGGCGCTATGGTTCAGGAAATCTCTTTGAACATAATTCAGAACCATTGGTTTAGAATGTCTGTGATATTTTGAGAGGAACGAAAGCCCCCCCCCCACTAGCAATCCATGTTCTGTACGTGTAAGTGTGATTGTCTTTAGTCATAGGCAGAAATTAGTGACGGGAGCACTTGCTATTGTTATTTGTCTTGTTTTGTGTAGTTTTATCTGTGCCAAGAAATGCCTGTGCCCCAGTTCCAGGATGAGATGCACAGTGTGGTTTTAATTCCATTTCCACCAAATCGCAGTCAGAACGCATGAATGATCGGTTGCCTGGGAGAGCGGAGGATAGTGATAGAGCTGGAGACAGTGCCGCAGTGTGAGTGAGCCCTCCCTGTGTGCAGTGGGCAGTTCAGTGCTGCAGTGTGAGGAGAGCCCTCCCTGTGTGCAGTGGGCAGTTCAGCGCCACGGTGTGAGTGAGTCCTCCCTCTGTGCAGTGGGCAGGTCAGTCACTTCTTCAGACATAAGACCTTCTCCAACAAATGATGAAATTCCTTTATGGGTAAATGAAGAGACACTGCCACCCGCTTGCTTACCCGTTTATCTGAGCACCTGCTGCTTGCCCAGCATTTGCTCAGTTCTAAGGCAGGGCCGGCAAATGAAACGCCAAGACCCCGCGGGGTGGTTTGGAGTGGAGGTAGCATTCTGAAATGCATAGATGCCTGCCCTCCACCTTAGGAAGTTTCCAGATTTAACTGCATTTCCCCAACTCCTTTTTAAACTCCTTCTATTTCAAACTTCCATTTTTTTCTTTTTCATAACTGAAAAACAAACAACAAAAATGTGATTCCCACCCCGCGTTGTGGAATTGTCGAAAGCAAACATGATTCCTTCCGTTTCACGTGGTTTCTTATCCTAGCAATTGAGGATAATCTCTCATCTTAATTTAGAAAACATTCTTATTAAAGAGTACTAGCACATCGATGATGAGTCAGAATTGTCACTAACACTGTCATGCTAAAAGTAGTTCATGTCACAATCACAAGCTGATGCTTTGAATGACAGTGTTTACCCAGAGCTTACCATGCTCCATGCAAGTGGACTTTGGGAAAATACTTGATGCTGTGGGAACATACGTTGGAGGCTTAACTAACTTGAAGAGCCTTCCTAGATCATGTCGATACCTCTGTATGTGGGGAACTAGCTGCTTCATCTGTCAAATGTTAGCAGCAAATGAAGGACTGCACATACCTCCAGATGCAAATGTTGGGTGTCAAAGCAGCTCGCAGTAACCGAGATCACCAGTGCATCATCAGGGCATTTTAAAATCTGGTTTATTTATAATGACCATAATTATCTTATACTCAGGCCATTTGCTGTCTAAAAGTCTTGCTTTGATTTTACAACATGAACTGTGAATTCTTTTGTCCAGGAGAAACCTAAGGAAGCTTTAAAGGCACAGTTGGTTGGTTGTTGTTTACAGACCTGTAAGGCATGGCCACTTGCTTTCAGGGTGTCTACCACTGTGACCTCCAGAGTCCAATCCAAACTTCACTGGATTTTGAAGCTTTTGACAGACTTTTTTTTTTTTACAGTTTTTTTTAAAATGCTTATATTCCCAGCATTGCACAGATGTTAAACGTTAGGCAAAGGATTTAGTGAAGTGCACTAGGCATTGTTTCACAAGGTCAGCAACACTGCAGGTCAAACAGAATTGCAAGCTGTACGTCTGTAGAACTAAGATTCCAGAGAGGAAGCCAACTTTTCAGCTTCCCTGAAGGACACACAATGAATAGTGGAGGGGAAAAACACAGGGAAAGAAAATGGGATAAGTGTGTGGTGCATCTCAGTAAAATTGTGTCTTCACTTGTCTTCAGAATACATCAAGTAAAACATTTCCTTAGAACATGTAATGCAAAGTTAAAATAAAATGTGTCGTGGCAACTAAAAGTGGTGTGCTGTTGTCCCAGCCTTTCTGATGGGATTCCATTCAACAGCGGGTGCCATGTTCACGGTGTTTCCAGCATGCCGTGAAGCAATGGGAAGTGCACGTTTAGTTCTGCAGACATTCCTCACGTCCCTTCTTAGCTCAAGAGACAGGCTGAGTCATGCAGGGAGTCACGGGAAATAAAATAAATTGGGGTCGGGGGGTGGGGGGGCAAAGTGCACTTATTACCCGTCAGGTGCTCAGTAAGGACCATTTGGGGGTTCACAAAGACGTTTTAATTCCTTTTAAAATCAGAGAATAAAATGAACCTGGAGCTTGGAGATCATATTGGGATTTGTACCAACACGGTCGTAACACACAGTTTAACACGTGTTTTGTTTGAATGCAGTGTATTCTCATGTTGAGAGATACATGGTCTGCCTTCGTGGTCCATAAAAGACTTAATTGGCCCCGGTGGGGGGACCCTCCCCTGGTGTCTGCCATCGCCGCTTTGCTCTACAGACTTCTAGGGCACAAAGATGATCTGAAGAACGCTGCTCTCGGTTCTCTTTCTCTCAACGGGCTTCCTTGGAAAACCAAACCAGAATGTGTTTTCCATGGAATACCAGTCAGGCATAAAGAAAGATGGAGACTTGACATCCTTTGTATTTACCTGGATGGAGCTGAATACCCTCCTAAGTAGAAACATCACAGGAATGGAAAGCAAGTAGCCAGTGTACCCACAGGAATGCGAAACCAGTAGGTGAACAACTACATACCCACAGGAGAGAAAAACATTTGACAAAGACGAGAGGAGGAAGGATGGAGGGGGAGGGAGGAGGAGGGATGGAGGAGGGGGAAAAGGGGGAGGAGGGGAAAGGAGGGGGAGGAGGGGGAAGGAGGGAGGGGGGAGGAGAGGGAAAGGAGGGAGGGGGAGGGAGTGGGAGGGATGGACAGGGGAAAGGAGGGAAGAGGTTGGTGCCCTCTCAGCTAGCAGGCATAGTTTAGGGCTATGGGAGGAGGAGGGAGGAGGAGAGAGGGCTTTGATGTGCTCTCACCTAACGGGTACAATGTAGGGGTACAGGGCACATCTCCTGGCTGAGAGGCTCAACTAAAACTTGGACATTACCTAACAACAGCAAGCAATGTAACCTAATTGTATGTGCCCTTATATTCATCTGAAATTAAAAAAAAAGAAGAAGGAAACTCAAACGAGTCGGAACAAAGCCCCACAGCAGTGAGACTGGGTGAGAGGAACTCACTACTGGGACCAGGCACATCTAGGAAGAAGCAGACAGTGTCCACAGGGAAGCTGGTTGAGGCTGGAAGATGCTGAGTGGAAGGTATGGCTTGGAGTTTTCTGATATAAAAGCTGAGCCTTATTATTTTCTCATTGGTGCCCAAAGAGAGTGATGTGTGGTGTAAACGCCCTACAACAGGGGTGTCCAACCTTGCTCTCTGCTGCACACTGCAAGAGTAAGAGTTGTCTTGGGCCACAGGGTAAATAACAAATGCTAACTAAAGCCGATGAGCAAAAAAAGGCTCTCTGCCTGCTTTTTGTGATGTCTGACACCACAGATAAATGAAAAAGTCCTCCCAACATGAGC
Organism: Galagoides demidoff; assembly: GCA_963574575.1. Lineage (NCBI taxonomy): Eukaryota > Metazoa > Chordata > Mammalia > Primates > Galagidae > Galagoides > Galagoides demidoff. The sequence continues at coordinate 11,882 of CAUYQV010104744.1, read as the reverse complement.
ATGTGGCCTGTGGGCTGCAGGTTGGACACTGCTCCCTGAAACATCTTGAATCACATGTATCTCATCTCTGTAGACGTCACATCCATCCCAGACCTTATGGACAGAGAGTTCCTTTGTGGCCAAACTTTAGCCGAGCTCCCGAACTTCTCCAAGGCCAATGTGTGCACCTGCTTGTAAAATCAGCTTTGACTACAAGAACCCTCATCCATCAGTTTAGCAAGGACCCCGCACCCTCAGAGTCTGGTCACCCTGGATATCTGATCAGGTTCCTCATCCTCCTCCCACCCGCAGGGATGTCTGCTCCCCCCCTGGCCTGGCCTCGGCTGGAATCCTGTCCCAGCAGTTCAGCGGGAACCCCCTCCCCCAGATGTCTCCTCTTAGTTATTTTCTGTCCGATGCTCCCCACTCTGCGCTGCTGTGTTGAGCTCAACCTCACCTCTCCCTGCTACTGCAAGGCCCCGTTTCTGTGGTCCCTGTACCTATTGAAATAGTTGTGAATAAAAACTTTCTTAACTGTAGTTTAGCAAGAGGCAGTAACTCATTTTCCTTGGACGTCATCCGTGACTACTGAAAACCTGCTGGGACAGCATGAGTGCTGAGCTTCATGAAACCTCCACCATCCTCAGTTTCCCCGCACCCTGAACCACGTGTGGGTGGCAGCAGCTAGCTAGTGAATGTTACAGGATGTCCTCTCCTCCTATGGTGGGCTCCGAATGAAGCCATTGCAATTGACCAACATTCAACCCTGTCAAATACTATGTTAAGCGGGGCCTTTCTAATTAAGGAAACGCCAGCTTTTCTAATTAGAATGGGAACAACTTAAACTCTACTTCCTGTAGAGGAAACGTTGTCATGTAACTGTGTATCTATTTTCTAAGTAAAACTTAACTGACCTTTCATGTAGGAGACCTCCAGCTTGGGTTTCTTCCTCTGGACAATTTTTTGGTGTTTATGTTACCTGGCAGATACATCCCATCATCAAAGTAAAATTGTGCGAACCCTTATTTATACTTCACACAGTGAGCAAACAGAATCACTTGCATATGGAGGTCTGGGGTATCAAATTTGCTTCACTGATTATGTGAGTATATGAGGTTTCAAACTATACTATCCAGACACAGAGATGATGGTATCTCTCTAAAGGCAAAATTTTCAATGAATATTTTTATAAATATGTACTTTTAGTTGCTTACTAAAATGTATCTTGTCTGATTTAATAAAAGGTACAAAACTACATAAAATACCATATTTATAAATATATGATATATCCCCTAGTGTAGTGGTTTCAACCTTTGGGCACCAGTTTCATGGAAGACAATTTCTCCATGGACAGGGGTGGATGGGGAGAAGCATTCAGTGCTCGTAAGGAGCACACAACCCAGGTCCTTCCCAAGCAGTGTACAGCAGGGTTCGCCCTCCTCTGAGAACCTAATGCCGCCCGGGATCTGACAGGAGGCTCAGGCGGTGATGTGAGTGATGGGGGGAGGCTGTAAGTACAGATGAAGCTTCCCTGGCTGGCCCCCTGCTCACCTCCTGCTCTGCAGCCGGGATTTTCTAATAGACCCCAGACCACTACCTGTTCGTGACCTGAGGGCTCAGGAACACAGCCCTAGTGGATAGGACCCAACTGAAATTGCAATTGGAATAGGAAGCAGCTCCTGGCTCCAATGTACAGTTTTACCTTAATTAGCACTGGGCAAGATGACATTTTCCTACGTCTCTTATAGTTATACTGGGACCAGATGGGCCTCTGAGGCCCGGCCCCACATCTCCTGCGTGGTCTTCTGTGGGTGTTGTTCTCCTGTTTGTCCTAATGCAGAACATCCTAGTAAGAACTCTGAGGACGCCCTAACGTGGTGTTTTTCAACTTTTATATCTCATGGCACACCTGAACCTATAGTTACACTTCTGCAGCACACTTATGTTGATTAAAAAAAAAAATACTGTTAATACTGTTTTGAACTTCTTTCAAAAATAATTCAATTAATGATCTTTAAAATTTTAGGAGGCACAGCTAAGATTTAAGGATGGTAGATTTAACCCACAACACATGGGTTGAAACTCAGAGTCCTAAGGGGCAGTGGTGTTACAAGGGGCACGAGGGAGCCTGAATCCCGAGCGGTCTGATCCCCAGGTGACTGACCTGAGCAAGAATGAAACTTTGTTTTTTGAAGCCACTGAGACTCGGAGGCTGTTAGTGTAACAGCAGCGAGAGTAATAACCTTGCCTGATGCAAGAGGTTGGCCACAATGGATAAACCTAAACGTCTTATGGCAATTGTTTGCATTTCAAAAAGATGCTTTGATTTACAATGTTGCTTTAAATAGAAGCCCCATGCACTAATTCTTTAAAGAGGGTCAGCTGTGGGGGTAAAGGTGAGAATCCAGATGAAGAAAAAATTAGAGTAGGGTGTGCTATCAAAGGACCAGGGCTTAGAACTGAAGAGAAATGATTATGAGTGAAAATTCTAAGTGAATAGAAAATCAGAGTGGGTTAATCTATACAACAAACAGATTACTGATTACTGAAATGTTCTTTCTAGAATATTACATTCTACTCCAGTAGATTCTATGAGAATAGTAGATTTCAAAATAAATCACATATATTGAGGGATGTTGGTATTTTTAATGGCACAGTTTTCCAATGGACATATTTTATAATATATTCTTTAAATTCTCTATGAACTTTTTTTTTAGAGACAGAGTCTCACTTTGTTGCCCTCAGTAGAGTGCTATAGCGTCACAGCTCATAGCAACCTCCAACTCTTGAGCTTAGGCAATTCTCTTGCCTCAGCCTTCCGAGTAGCTGGGACTGCAGGCACCTGCCAGAACGCCGGCTAAAATTCCCTATAAACTTTATCACACTTGAAATGCCTTCCGAAACATTGTCTGTGTCTATATAAAGTCCTCCAGTGAATGTGCTATTTTAGTTTTGTTGATCAGATTTTAGCCTTAGGATAAGATTAAAAGATGATGTCAGATTTTTAAGACAAGTTCTTTCAGCAATCTTTGAAATTCTGTTTAATGCTTCTGATTCATGAGATTCTTCCTTCTTGCACTTCTCTTTCAAAGTTACCTTTTAAATTGTGCAGATAGTGCAAAGCCCAGGCGCTCTGTTAAAATCTGAGGGATGCTCTGTGGCAGGCTGTGAGAGCAGCACTGCCTGGAGCTGCTCAGGCTGACGTGCGCAAAGCCAGAAAGTGATGCAGGAGGAGGCTGGGGAAAGTCAGAGCTTCAGATAACACCGAAGAGGCCCTGGTGGCATTTTATCAGACCAGGGAAGTGCATTCTGTCGGGGACTGCTGAGAGGAACTGGGTTCAGGCCATCAGTTTAGGGCTGTGTCAGGGAGGACCGTTCACGCTGCCGCATCTGAGGCAGAGACAAAGCGGGTTTCCACAGCACATCCATTGTGCTAAAGGTGAGGACAGGGAAGGGCACACGCTGATGTCCCGGGCAGGAGAGCGGTTCACCTATTAATCAACACCTATCAGTTAGCTGTTATTATCGTCCTGTTACAGATGAGGAAACAGGTACAAAAAACAGCTGTTTTATGCATAGATGTTTAGAGTGATCTTTTGTTTAAAAAGTGGATAGACTCACAGCCTTCATGTACAACTGTGCATGCTTCATACCGCACAACTCCAGGGGGCACCAACAGCAGAGCCCACAGTGGGAGGGATGCTTTTTAAATTTGTGTAGTGCACACCTGTGCCACTATGTGTAGCCACCTGGGAGAGCGATGTAGCATACAGGTGGCTATGTCAACGGAGGACAGGACGGGACTGACCATGTTGGCTTGTCTAGCGAGGGGTGCAGGACTGTGCTACGGGAGCCCATGCACGGAGTCCACAGGCCGCATACGGACGTCACACGTTCCACAGTGCAAGAGCAGTCCTAGTATTCTGGCGGCTACCACAGATTAACAAAGAGCAATGTCACAAGCTCCTGCATCTGTCACTGGGATAAGCGTCTCCAGCTCTGCTTTAACATCTGACACAGGGGATGCTCCCTCCAGCTGCTCTCCGAGTTAAGACAGCGCCAAAGTCCCAAATGGGCTCTGAGAGACACAGTGTGAGCAAGAAAGAAGCCGTTACTGCGTGAGCCTCTGAGATTTGGGCATCACAGCAGCAGCATAAACACGTTCAGACACATTCGGCCTGAGTAACTCGTGTTGCCCATCCTGTGTCTGCAGAGGAAGGATTATGATGTTTTGCAAAATATTGTAGCACCTGTTTTTCTCTGCACTGAAGGAATTCTGAGATCTATTGGACACCGGAATACTTGAAGCTCAGTATGACTTGAAAAGGTAGTTTAGGTAGTTGAAGGAGAGGACGGTTATGGGCCCGGTCAAATCTGGCACAGAACCAAATAAAACTTGTGTTGAGGTGGACGCTATCTTCAGACATGCACACTCCTCCCGGCTTCTCCTGAGTGGGCCGTAGGGAGGCGAATTGAACTTCATTTCATAGCAGGTTACGCCACGTGGAAATTTAGCAGCCACTGTACAAGTTCAAATCCCTTCCCTGTAATAACAAACAACAAACCCCTATACTTTAATGTGTTTAAAATGTTTAATCCTGTTTAATTGTATGTTAAAATTTTTTCGACAATCCTTTTAAAGTAAAAAGAACACAAGGTTGAGAACGGTAATCCATTTTTGCATCCTGCTTGTTTGCTCGTTGAATACAGGCAAACAATCTTCTGACCTTTCCTCATTTGAATTAAGTTTGCCCTTTTTCATCCCCACCCCGATCATGTTGAGTGAATTCTGGTGTTTAAACAAATTCCATAGTGCTATTATTTTTCATGATAGTGCTTTAAAGGGCAACTTGCGTCCTGTATCATTTCCATCCCAGCAAAGCAGCGTTAAAGTTTCTCCAGGACTGTGCACAGTTCTGCTTTGTGTAAAGCTGTTTAAATTCAACATCTGTGGCACATGTGGCAGGGCTACCAAGCCAAAATGAGACCAGGACTCCGGCCAAAATGGGAAAAGGGAATGGGAGCCCCCCAAAAGATTAGTAATGCTCACAGAGGCAAAGCGGCATCATCCCACCTGTGTTCATGGGGCAGTCCTCTCCACAGTGATAAAATAGAGGTTGAGGTGACCCACGTGTATCAGTCTCTGCGAGGCAATTACCCTGTAATAGTCCATCTCCAAACACCTTAGAAAATGCACAAGAAAGTGTCTGATGAATGCATCTGTCCAAATGGCGATTTAAGCTCCGGGGCACGGAGAAGAGCCGGCATCGCAGACCTTCCCCTCTCACTGTCTAAAACGTGCAGGGACCGAATGTCGGCTCATCACTCACCATGGTGCAGAAATACGTATTTCTTTGTAAAAGATTGTCTTGGTGCTTTTCTGCTCCCCAGAAATTTTCTAAAAATAAAAGGAATTTCCTTTTGGAGATGCAGAGATTTATTCTAGGAAGTGACCATGATCTGGGATTATCTTTCAGTGGAATTTGGCAAAGAGCGCTGTCCCTAACAGAGAGATGGCAGGCTGCCATTTCTAGGAATTATTGGTAATGACAAGATGATTTTTGTGGCACTCGGGGCAGCTATGTTCACGTGTACTCTGCGAGTGTCACAGACACTTAGCGTTGCCCATCCATTCTGAAACCAGCCGTAATACCACGTCCATCTAGACCAACCTCCTTAGCCAGGCTGCATGTCTTATTTCTTCTTTTTTGCACCATAACCCCAGAAATTTGCATACTATGGAATTAAAAGGATTTGACTTTGAGAATTCACATTGCCCCGAGTCTCTATTTTGAAGATTTCATTCCAACACAAAATAATTCAATTTCCACAGCCTGAGTTATTCTCGTGCCTGGGAAGGCAGGATGGGAAGGCAGTGATGGCTGAATTTTAAAGCATTATTGTGATTAAACACAATTATCTTATGTAACACATTTTAATTATCCTAATAAGAGAGGATCCCCTGATTAGAAAATGTGGTTGGCAATACCATACTAACATCCCTTTCAGGTATCTTTCCTGCTGTTCTAATTGTGCTTCAGAAGGACAATTGGAAACTGCTATAAAACTCTACGGTATTTCCAAGTTGGTTCCTGAATGTTCTCCTGAACCATAAAATAAGGATTTACCAGTGCAGGGTGTTAATCACATTGGCCTAGATTTTGTTTTGTCTTGGCAGAGAAACACAGTTGTTTCCAGCATGGGTCCCACTTCTCTGTGTGGTCTGTCTCAGTTGACAGTACCTTGGGGGTTACAGAAGCACAGATCTTCATCAAACACTGAAATATAACAGGAGCTTCTATGGGAGACTCTTTTTTTTTGCATGTTTACATTAACCGTGATAATAGCAGTAAAGATCATTTATTCATAATTTGCGTGGGATTGCTTTGTGCTCATGCTGAGAGGAAAACGCTTTTGGTCTGTCTGTCGAAGCCTCGGCAATTTGGAATGAAAGCTTAGAATGAAATAATGGGAGCGTGTTTCTTCACACAGCCTCAGATGAAAGTTTAAATTTTAAACTCCAAACTCATCTATGCTCTTGCAAAGGGGAGTATGGGATAGAAAAGGCACATTGTAATTGCTAGGCATATTTTTTAAAAAAATTATTGTGAACATTTTCAAACAAATACAAAAGAAGAAATACTTATACTCAACCCCCCGTGACATTTTTTTCCCCAAGTTTCAGAAATTATCACTGTTCTGCCAGTCTTCAAACATGAATGCAATCACAAGATTCTAAAAGTTTGTGTTGTTATCAGGTGCAGAGAATGAGGATTCTAATGTTTTTGAGATACGTTGCATAAATCTTGATATATATATTCAATAAATCGTCAGGACAGTGTTTCTTCTGAGTGTAAACGATAAAAGGAGGTGAATTTAAGAAAGATGTAAGGTGTATCAGGGTTTTCTATGTGATGAATCATCTCAAAATGCAGTGGTTTAGTGCTGATTTTGTGGATGTGTGAGTGCTTTGCTCCGATGGCCATGGCTGGGCTCATTCCAGCATCTGCCACTCTCTGATGATCAGCTAGAGGACCTGGGTGACTGTGGCCTCATCGGGGAAGACAGGAACAACGGAGGTCTCTCTCTCTCCACCTGGTTCTCTTCGGCTCCAGCCCAACTCAAAGCTGTGGTCTAGCAGTTGCAAGACTGGCAGGAGATGGTAGTGTCCAGACCCCGTGCAAATCTCCACTTGTGTCTGTTCACTGCTCTCTCTTTAGCCCAAAAAAGTCATGTAGCTGAGCGCAGATGCCAGGACCTGATAAATAGACTTTAATTTTTCAAGGGAATAGTTGCCAGGGCACATTGCAAAAGGACATGCAAACAAAAGCAGGGAGAATTGACCTGTTTACAACCTGCTTTGTAAAATTAAAAGTTTAATCCAAAGGGCCTGAAACCAGGATAGCAGGGCAAGGACCTCCAAAAATGCTTCTCTCTATAAAAATCAATAATAAGTTAGAGAAGGTTGTCAGAAATAACTTTTACAGAACTCTAGAGACCAGCCAAAGACTTGCAGGAACCCAAGGGGAAACATTTATTCAAGAGCAATGGTTGCAGAGAACACGTGCGTGGTGGCATTAGACCTTGCCCTAACGCAGGTTCCCGCTCCCCAGCTGTACTGGGGCTTGAAAAGCAACAGCCCACGGGGTCTCTGGCTGGCTGGCGGCAGAGAGGAGAACGTGGCTGGAGGGCTGTGAGATCCGCATTCTTAGCAGAGTGCATTCGTCTGTATTTGACATGACCTGGGGTTGCCTAGTGCAGAGAAGTCTCTTCCCTGGGGACTGAACTGGAGATTCGTGCAACAGGTGGGTGAAGGTTGAAAACAGGATGCTTAGTGAGGAAGGCAACACAGGGAGCATGCAGTCCAGGACCCTTGATAGGACATGCCCACAGCAGGCAGAGCCATAGAAGCAGAATGTCCATCAGCGCGTACCGGGGCTGGGAGAGAGGAGCCACTCACAGGTAGAGGGTTTCTTTCTCCAGCGATGGAGTGAAGTTCTGTAGTTGGGTTGTGGCAATGGGCATACAACTCTGTGAACAGACTAGTACAACTTTGTGAATTGGGACTAAATCACTGAATTGTCCAGGTTACAAGGCAGAATACCAGGGGTTGTGAATTCCTATTGTTTTTAAGTCCATTATTTTAACACATGAGAACCTAAAACAACAAAGTAAATTGCTTTTGCCTGAAGTTCAGTTATTCAAAATGAACTCTCTGAACACACATTATTGCAAGATTGGTTAACATCTATCCCCACTATTTTTTTGCACTTTTTTTCTTTTGTGGCCAGGGCTGGGTTTGAACTCACCACCTCCAGCATGTGGGGCTGGCGCCCTACTCCTTTGAGCCACAGCCGCTGCCCATGTCCTCACCCTTTTTAAGATCGATTCATGGAGATGTGGTGGCACTTTGTTCCTCTGGTTTCCCTTGTGAGACAAGCTCTCATGTCTGTATTCCCACTACTGAGCCTACCTGGAATGTTTCCTGCTGTACCCACCTGCTCTCATTCCCAAGTGTATAAACCGGGGTCTTTCTCAGAAGGCTCAGCTCTACCGATTATCTCCTTTGTATAAACTTTACTGTTTCCAGGTTGGAACTCAGGACTGCTGCTACTGTATCTTCCATAACAGGCACCTTCAGCTAGATGTGTTTAGCCTGCCAAGTCCTGAGGGAGGGGCCAGCTTTTATCCATCTCCTTATCTCAAGTGCATAAGACGGGGTGGCACCACAGCAGGGATGGCTCGTGTTTTCCAGACACACTGAGAACTGTCTCTCCCTTGATGTTGGGAACAGTTCAGCCCAGATCAGCACACACGGTCCATTCTTTCTCCGCTGGCTGTGTTGTCAAGGTAACTGAAGAACAGTGTTGTCCCACAGGAGTTGAAGACTTACTTCCACACCAAAACCTGCATGTGAATCTGTATGGCAACCTTATTCCTGATTGTCAGAACTTGGGAGAACCAAGATGTCTTAGCAGACACAGGACTGAATGAACAGTGGTCCATCCAGACAGTGGGATGTTACTCAATGCTACAAAGAAATGGGTTAGCAAGGAGTCCTGAATGCATATTATTAAGTGGAAACAGCCAATCTGAAAAGGCTGCACACGGTGTGATCCCAACTATAGATAGGACATTCTGGAAAAGGAAAAACTTTGGGACCATCAAAAGATTGGTGGTTGCTAGTGTCAGCTGTGGTCTCCGGGGGGTGGTGATGTGTCACTGTGTGGATTCATCTGCTGTAACAAACATCCCAGCCTGGTGGAGGACCCTGAGGATGAGGGAGGCTGCCTGGTGGGGGGAAGAAGGCCTGGGAGACATCTTTGTGTCAGTCACTCAGTTTTGTGTGAATCTAAAACTGCTCTAAAAAATAAAGTCTTTAACAACTGCTTTTATGTTGTGAACAGTTGTAGTCCCTTCTCTCTTGAGAGGACAGTTTCTTTTGTTTCTTCAAGCCAGTACTTTGAAATAAATAAAGCATCTCATTGAAGCGGCTATGTTAGCACATTCCAAGCTTTCCTTGATATATCGGTATATTTGGAAAGGTAGATTTTAGCAATAAAAAAATTAAAATGCAACCTTTGCCAGTTCTGGAAATAAAACTACTAGTCACAAGGCACAAGGTACCCTTCTTTTATTTTTTGTAGATAGCACAGGCTTAGAATAGCTTTAACTCATGTTTGAAGACAATCATGGGAATGGGATATGGGCCTAATTAAAATTACACGTTCTAAAAAGTATGTTAATATATGTTCAACTTTCAGTTATCCAAGACATCATATACTTGAGTCTTGGTCAATGATAAGTAAACTTTATCCATAGAGTTAAGGCCTTAAAAAGAACAAAACAGTTCACATATACTTGTTCTATCTAACCCTTATTCAAATTGATCAATTGATATTCCCTTGTCGTCTAAGCTGTTTTGCATTTTGGAAACAGTTCTCCTAAGGAAGGGTATTCTAAAGAAGGTATAGAGTTTCCAAGTGCAAAGTAGAATTAGTCTGAACTAATGGAGTGATGCTGACATCAGGAATTAAAGCAGTGGCTTTTAAACTCAAGTATGTAGATTGCTAATGAATGAGCTTGATCATTTTGGCAACACGAGAAACTCTGAACTTTCTTATTTTTATCTAATGTGATTAATGTTCAATAAAAAAGGTATTTTTGAGTATATGGAATTTAACATATCTGGTTCAGAACTGACTTTACTTGTGTGGGTAAAGCTCATTCTATTCTCAGTTTGTTGGTTTTAAGGCAGTTTACAGATTGGTATTCACTTCTATGATGCTAGTGCCTCCTGTAGAATTTCTTGTACTGGAGGACCATAGGCCTTCAGAGTATTGTATCACTTCTGTCCCAGGTCTCACAGGCTTTGCCTTAGACATGGTCATGTATCAGTCAGCTATTTCTACAATAATGCTGTGTAACAAGCTGTCCCCTAACTCAACACATAAAAATAAGCATTTATTCTCCTGCTCATTTTTCTGTGCTGCATTCGGGATCAGGCTTGAGGGACAGAAGATAGAGTACATGGAGGGGTAAGAAGAAACACAGGCTGCTCTTTGGATGTATGCACATAACTGTCATTTATGCCTACATTTCTATGGCCTGCATGGTGGGGGGGAAAGGTTCTCTCATGGAGATTGAAGGGGACTGTGTTACTTAGTTTTCTATTGTTGTATGATAAATTGCCACAAGCTTAGCAATCTTAAAAAATACTCATTTTTTATTATCTCTGTTTTATAAGGCCGAAATCCAAAGCAGCTTGCCCAGTGTCTCTGTTTCAGGTCTTACTAGACTGAAATCGATGTATGGATGAGGACTTCTGGTCTCACCTGAAGCTTGAGGTTCTCTTCCAAGATCAGTGATTATTGGCAGAATTAATTTTCTTCTCACACGCTGTGCAGGGGTTCTTGCATATGTAAACTAGCAACAGCAGGGCAAGTCCTGCTCATCCTCAGGTGTCCTTGTGTCGTCCTCTGCTTCCATCTTCACTCCCAAGTCCTCATGTTGGGATGATGTTGAGACAATCTCCACTGAGTAGGAGGATGACTCGGTTGTAATAAGTTGAGTGACCTTATGAAACTGGAAGATAGGTTTAGCTTATTCAACTGAAGTTCTTATAATTTGGAAGGTAAATTTAGCAGATTAGTAATCAATTACATGGGCCAAGTCCTTTTTGCTACGTAACCTACTGTAACCCCAGGAGCTGCACCTGGAAGTAGAAGTCATGGTAGGCAGAGCTCTATGTGCTCCAGGGGCAGAGGTCAGTATTTCCTGAATAGTATTCTAAGACCAGTCCTTCTCTAACCTAAAATGTGACCCTGTCCTACTGGGTTTTCCTTGTTCAATAAGACTAACGCTCTATCTCCTTTCAGGAAGTTCTAATTGGGAAAGGAGGTTATTCCAAGGTTTTCATATCTCATTATCTAGAACATGGTCACATGACCAAAGCAAGCCCCAGAGGAGTCTGGGTCATGTAGTCCCCAGCAGCATAGCTATGAGCTCAGAGAAATGGTTCTACCTTTATGAGAGATGTGTGCTGGGAGGCAAGGCAGGTGGACTGCTTGAGCTCAGGAGTTAGGAGCTTGATACCAGCCTGAGCAAGAGCAAGACCCCATCCTGAAAAGAAAAGAAGAAAGAAATAACATAGAATAGATTTTGCCTTACCACTGGCAGCGTTTGCCACCTGCTGCAATGACTCACGCCCCCGTATGTCATCGGTCCTGCTTATACTGTTACATCATTTTATTCTCATACTGTATCTGCGAAGGAGCAGTAAATTTCTCAATTTACGACCGAGAAAAAAGTTATGTCGCTCGAGGGTGTTAGTGCCCAGTGAGGGGATAAAGTAGTGAAGAAATTCTAGGCAGAAGGTAGAAGAGGGAGTAAAGGAAGGGAGG